>JAGDQP010009576.1:35605-58522 GCA_022664845.1 Lepisma saccharinum
AGTTGACGTCAAGTTGGCATACAACAAAAAAGTCGCTCTAATTTTTTGTCTATTGCAGCACTAACGCTGGGATGCTAGCAGTAACCAGTACTAACGGAGCACTAACGATTGGCATAGTTACTTTGGTTAGTGCTTTAATTTTGGCATATGTGTATGCTAACTTGACACACATCTTTCACATATGAAAATAAAAATGGCTCACAAGTCATTTAAAGTCTTTTATTTAATCCTCCAGCATTTCACTTGTTCGAACTCCTCTCTGTGTACCAATAACACGGCCGATTCCTATTCTGGGAAGAACAGGGACATGGTATCAGCTTGCAGGTTCGACCAATATGGTTATTTTGAAACTCCCGCTATCATAGTACCTATCAACCTAATTAAAGAAGAAACAAATGACTTAAAAGGATATAACAAAAATAAAGAATATATTATTACTCCACCGCATTTCAATGAATTAGCCGTGGTGACGTTACAGTTGTTATAGGTAAACGTCCCTCAACTTGGCACTCACTACCCAGTTATTGGGACTGACAAGACTTTTTTTTTTATTATTATTAAGCTTGAAAGTAATTTGGAAAAACTGATATTGTTCCGGACGTATTGATTATTGTGTCTTTGGCTTCTGCACACGAAACATATTATTTTCGTTATTGGTCGTGGTTGAGGTGATAATTTCAAGAAGCCTTCGTTAAGTTACAAATTTAACCTATCGAAATCTAAGGATATAAACCAAGTACTGTACTCATCTCTCTCTATATAAAAATGACTGAAAGTATGTTTGCGTGAGCATCACTCCAAAACTACTTGACCGATTGCAGTGATTTTTTGCACATGATCAGATAAAATTTAAATTTAGGTTATTGTAAATAGAAATATTTAGATTAAATGTTTGTAGTAGTATTTGGCAGTAGTATTAGTAGTGGTAGTAGTATCATCATTAGTAGTAGGCTCCCCTCCTCTCTCTCACTACTACTACATATTAACCCCGCACCAACGGGCGGGTACTTTAGTTAGTTTATTGCTATAATGTAATTTCATTGTAGTGTTTTTCTTCTGTAACAAGTAGAAGAATGTTCAGAGAACCCTTGGCGTGTATTATGTAAATTATGCAAACTAGTTACTGTTACTAGGGCGGGGGGTGCCAATTAAGTGCTTTGCCATTTTCCACAGTGTTCATTTATTTGGCATGAGGGCAAATAATTAACAGTTTTCTTAAAAATAAAATTTTCAGATTTCTAACAGCCATTTTAACCTTTAAGAAAAGAAAAACGATTTCTACTATTTTCACGTAGGATGTTGCTTCACAGAAACAAATATTTGATAGGGCTCAGCAGTGCCAATAATAGGTCATTTTCTGAGAAAAAAAGAATACATATTCTGCATATTTTTTGTTTTAATATAAAATTAATTTCGGCAAAGATCAAACAGTAGTTAGCCATGAGCAGAGAAGTAAAGCAACAATAGATCTGCACTTAAAACGACAGTGGTCTAAAAAGTTGCCAATAACTGGTACATTTGAACTGTATTAACTAGTGGTTCAAGTTTAAAGGTTCAAAGTTAAAATGAAGGGTATCGGGGGGAAACCGGGGATGTCCATTTCTAGCGATTTTGTATTGAACAGCTCATTCTATTGGGGAAAATTGGAGCTACGAAACTGTGAAAGAACGAAGAAACTAGAAATTAGCTCGTCACCGGGGAAAAGACATTGGAAGTGAATGGGCTAAGTCGTAGTAGACTGAAACTATGCACTCAAAGTTAAGAACACCCGTCTTAAGTCGAAATCTTATTTCAGCCATGATTTTATGGTATAGCAAACTTTTGTTTTTTCCCCCCCTCTGGAAGCTAAAGAACACATCGGAGGAAAGAATAGATGTGATTTTCGGACTCCTCGTTGTTTGTTTAATGAAAGTAATGGGTTATCCCAACCTTCCGTTGTTTTAGGTACGACAGACTAGTTCTTGTTGATTGCACGTTTTCAATCTCAAGAACCAAAACATTAATAAATGACCACAGGAGACCATATTACATATTTGTTGAGGCGTTTCAACATTAAGAGATGAAAAAATTAAAGCTTGATTTTCTCAATAAACCTGTTTTGTGACATTGTTTTCTCCCGACAGAGAAGGATGATGTTTAAATTCATTTATGTCTGTTGTGCCACAGTATATGAAGGGCGAACTCCGCGTTATACGAAAATTGATGTAACTATTAGCTTATTTTAGATTTATTCTGCACATATTCCCACTTGGAGGAAAAACGACACACTTTACGGAGAAATAAGAGTGAAAATTCAATATGCAAAGAAATATATTACTCTAACTTTAGATTTTTTTTTTCTTTTCAAAATCATTCCAATTGGAGTTCGACGTTTCTTTCCGTGGGCCCTCCATATATTAATAATTTCGTCAAGTATTGACGTATATACTTCCCTTTTCTTGTTTTCTGTCGTCGAAGTTCCAAGAGAACCTATTGATCGAGGCTTACTTCCAGAATTTCGAAATCTCTAATAACATCCAGGATATATGTTGGTGCAGTAGTGAAGCTCTACTTAATCTTGACCTACGGATCAACAGTGTTGTTTGCTACATGGCATAGGTATTTATCCAGCCTTTCCACTACTTCGCCACCTGGTGTGAGTCCAGCCGATCTAGAAATGGATTAAAGCTAGTATGCAATAATTGTTTCTGCATTCGATTTTAAAAACAAAAAAAAAAAAAAAAAAAAAAAGGAATGCGAGTTCTGTATCTGGTACTTCAGTTTATTTTCTCACAATAGATTAAGAGCGTAGATATTGCGCATGGTTTTCTAACAAAAGTCCATTCCTAGTTTGACTTAACATACACCAGGTGGCATGGAAGTAAAGCAAGGAATGAGAATTCACTGCGTACATCTCTATAAATATTTTATCTATGACGTGTAGATCTAATCCCTAGATCAGGATTAAAAGGTTTTGTGCAACCGGGCTTGAGATTTTTATTCTTTCTTAATTTCCATTATCAAAAGATCATATTTGCAGAATTTTGAGTCAAGTGAATTATTACCCTAATACTAATAGGTTAATTGGTTACCTATTATGGTTAATTAATACTTCTTTTCCACAGAGAAATCGAAAGATAGCATATCCACGTAGCTAGCGTTTTTTTTTTTTTTCTAAGTATTCCCGTTAAGTGTATAGACACCGCTGCCATTGGTGTGCGAGCGCCATGATTACTCTGCGTTAATTGTTCAGCCGTTTTTCCATGGGTAATACCTTTCAGACCCAGAAGACAGTTCCTAGTACTGTGTTGTCCTTCATAGTGCTGACACAGTTCGTACTATCTTGGCCTTAGTTCGTTCCTTATACTATTCTTCTTAAAATTTCAGCCGGTTTTACCTTTTCTTTCAGAAGAAATCTCATGACACCGCTGCTCCAAAGCTACACTACCATGTTATACGGTTATTACGCGATGTTTTACACGCAGAAATCTTTGTCAACGTGGAACGACCTTCTATACCCCCCCCCCATGGTGTCTGTGTTAGAGTGGAGTGCCTCAGCGGATGAGATGCTTACCTCATAAACGGAATGATGTCTTGGGATTCCGAGCCCAGTCATCTGAAATTTAGTCAACAGACGAATGCTGGGTGGATCCATTGAATTAACGTCCGGGCTTCTATTGCGACAAAGGGAGTAAGTAGTTAAGGTAATGCGGTGTAAAGGCTAGGAAAAATTTATATAAAGATTTTCAATATTGCCTGAGTGTTTTCAAGTGTCATTTCTTGTTCATTTTCATTCTAGAATGGAGACCTGATGAAATCTACTCAGTTGAAGTTGTAGGTGGATCGAGTCGTATCCCTGCCATCAGGAATTTAATTGAACGTGTTTTTGGGAAACCACCAAGCACTACTCTCAATCAGGATGAAGCAGTGGCAAGAGGCTGTGCCCTACAGTGTGCTATGCTCTCTCCGGCGATTAGGGTCCGTGATGTCAGTGTCACTGATATTCAGAATTATCCTATTAAACTACTTTGGGATGCTGCAATGGGAGAGGTTGAAGGGTACGTATGATAACCTAAGCTTCCGTCGATAAGTTTAATCTTGATTTGTAAGTTTGTTTGTAAGTATAGTCACAAAATATTAGTTATTCACGAGTGTATGAACACTCAGAGATGCGAGTTTCGAGGTGAATTACTTGTATCTTATGTCTGTTAAAGAGTGCTGTCATCTGATATTCTGTTGTGTACAATTTTATACATAAATGCAACGTATTTAGGGAGCTATCGATTGTGTATTTGTGGATTTTTTATCATTAAAAAATAATATAATTTTTTCCTCAAATAACGTAATCGTAAAACAGTAAACAAAACAACAGTTCCGCGTTGGTAGTCCAGAAAATGGTTACCACAAGAAAGTACGTTCGGCATCACAGCGACAAATTAATTTTGCGTAAGCACTTCTACCTGACCGTTTCGTAACGAATGTATCCACTTGTTTCTATCGTTTCCTTGCTGTTCGCAGTACGAGGAAGCGTCATTTTGTTATAGTGCCAATTGAAGATACATAGAAAACTGCCGTTAGGAAAATTTTTTGTCAGAAAGGTTGTTCAACATGCCAGTACCAAATATTACGGGTATTCGGAAATGATTTGGAATGGTCCTGCAGTTCTTTGTACATCAGAGGTGTGAACGACGCACCAACACTGTGCCAATCGACCCGTCCTAGTACAAAAGTCTGCCACTAGGTGACAGGGGCAAGTGCTCTGAGTAAAACCGGCTGATTAATATTTCAAACAGGTGTGTGTAAACCGGCGAACAACCAACAACGAAAAATCATTGACAACTACTGGTCGTTTGCGGTGAATATGCACCGGCATGAAGCATTATGTTTAACTAGGTGCAAGGCAGCAAGAGTAGGAATGAACGTAAATTTTATTTTTTGTATGGACCAGTCTAGTAACTTTGGACTTCGGCCCGTCACGATTCGCTTTTAGCTGTTAAAATCCATGCCCCTGCCGGGAATCGAACCCGGGACCTTCGAGTCGATGGCCTACCGCCGCAGACCGCTCGGCCACCCGGCCGGCAGGAATGAACGTCTGAAGAAGGCGTCAGCAATGGTCGTCCAGTGACATCGCGAGTTCCTACCGCCATACAAACCGCAGAAAAGTTGATTATGGCAAATCGGCGCATCACATTCGATTAACTTCAACGGCGAACTAGTCTGGGTCGAAGAAGCTACATGACATTATTCATGTCGATCTCAACATACGCAACATTTGTGCACACTGGGTGCTGAACAGTCTGATGAAACAGCACAGTGCTTCGTTTCATTGCGCATTCACCACACACGGCCACTAGCTAGCGATGAATTTTCGTTTAAGAGCTACAGGACCAGTCCAGTTCATTTCCGAATGCCGCTCTAATATTCAATGCATGTGTATGCATAATGTTAACATTCACATGTTACGCGCGTTCGTGTATTAATATGATGTCGCATGCTATTGCAACTTTTAAATTTTCCATCGGCCGTTTCCCGTTAATCTGGGTGTACCTTACGTAAGTTGCTTAGCCAGTGGTTTAGTAGTTAGTACCAAAATTGTATACCCTTTTCATATCTTGAACATCTTATTTATATCATTGCGTTTTTGTTTTGTTTTTTACTGTATATTGTTTTTATAACTTAATTTTTTTTGTACAAAGTTCTTAATTCATATTTTGCATTATAGAAAGTCGGAGTTAGTTTTACCTATTACGTGGGTTCCACACTATGATACGCTGACATTCCATAATAGTGGTGAAATTAGATTGAGAGCTCTTTACTGTGGAGAAGTATCCATGCCTGACCCACAAATCGGTAAGTTTACCAAGAAATTTAATTTTCTAACTTCTTTGTATGTATAGTTGACAAGTACAAATAAATATGATGGGGATATATTTCGCGAGCCGGTGCGCTTGCATTATAAACCAATGGGAAAATTAGAAGGATAGGTAATATGGTGATGAGTAAGGTTGAGAATGCTGAACTGCTCGTTGAAACTACCAGACCAACGGATTCTTAGGGAAGAAAAAAAAAAAAAAAACTACATGTGGCGCTTTCACACACGCAAACCGGGTCAGCCCAACACGGTTTGATCCCAACACGGTTTGATTCGCATTTTTACGGCATCTTTTGACACGACTCTGGTTTTACCCTTTTCACACAGGGAAGAACAGTTTTAATGTTTTATCGGTAGAGGGATTTCATTGTGTGGCATTTTACAGGCAATTTATCAGTTCTGTCAAAAGTCGATTTACTGCACTGGATCTGATTTTCTGGCTTTAATTAGTTTAATCCCTGTCTATAGAACAACACTAATGTTTTGCAAGTTAGAGATTAGTAATCTGAACATGAATATTTAGCGAACTTCAGAATTAAATAAAGACAAAACATTCAGGTTTTCATTATATATTCTAAAATAAATAACGATGTACTAGCATAGACCTCTGAGGTCTATGGTACTACTTATTGTATTGTATTTATTCCTTTTATCATATAAATGATGTTGGACATGTCAAATTACAAATGGTTACATGAATAACAATATAATGAAAAACACTATAATAAAATAAAATTATAAATTACCGGCTATTACAAAAATTTACATATTCGTCTATTTTGCAAAACACATTTTCAAGAAACAGAGTTTTTAACATATTTTGAAACCTTTCAGTATTATTTTCTTCTTTGATTTTAATGGGTAGCATATTTTGATATAATGTTGTATTATGATTATTGATATGATTTTTTTTTTTTTTTGTCTCGTATAATAGTTATGTACATCTCTGTTCATGACGTAGTTAAAACAGTATGCTTTTTAATATACATAAGAAATTCATACAGGTAAAATACTAGGTAGTTGAAGGATTTGTAATGATTTAAAATTTTTGTTTTTTCTACATGCTATTATGCGAACAACTCTTTTCTGCAATTTGAAAATGTCTATGCCCTTGTGAGAGTTTCCCCAAAAGATTACTCCATATCGTAGCAGTGAATGGAATGAAGCATAATAGTAATTTTCCTTCTTTTTAACTGTCGGTTACCTCCTTGTTTTTGCAATGGAATCGAGTGGGGTGTCGAAAATACATCTTGAACCATCCGTAAAATTTCCGTACAAAGAAGCTTTTTTTCCGTTACGTTTAAGTGCAACCCATTCCTTGTGAAAAACATACGCGGCATACTGTACATGTCTAATATTTGTACGTTACCAAATTTTTTACATAAACCAATTATCACGTCATTTATTTTTATTACTTCCTTATTATCGCATGAAAAATCAGGTAGGTCATGTCTGTATGGTAAAGTGGCAACAATCACATTCGTATGCGTAAGAGAAAGGAGTGCTCTATCAAGAGTTTTTACCATATCAGAAGCTTCATTTCTCGAGATGTCCTTTGTACCACCAATTATAACCACCAAATCCTCATCACTTAAACTGCTACCTTCCTTCATGCATGGTTTTATCACATCTTTTAGACTAGCTCCTGGTTTTATGACACTAAAAGGATTATAGGAGATATTAACAAGTTTAGAGGTGATGCCTCTCCCATGACTATCACTAACGAGTAGAAACTTGCTTGGTATTTTCTTTTTAATAATCCCCTTACATCCGCTGTCCTTTAAAACCTCAAACCTGTTTTGTGTAGGTAACCTATATTTCTGCTGGCTCAGAACTCGGAAATATTTGATGAAGGGCTTTCAAATAAAAAGTGAGGAAGGAAAAGTGCACATAATGAATTGATAGAAGATACTGGAGTAACCAGTGGCGTCCAGGAAATATCTACGGGAGTGAGTACAAGTGAGTTATGTTTTTACCTAATTCGAATATTCCAATTCGAAAGAAGTTATGAATCAGAATTTCGTCTTCCTGCTAACGCCTCGGCCTACGAATTCGGAAAAACAGATTCGTATCCGATCAAGTACGTCAGATCTCCGAGCTTAATCTATATCTGAAAGTCTGTTCGTGAACGCTATACAATTCCACATCCATTTTAAGACCTGGTGTGGCGGATAGGTTAGAGCGCTTGCTTTTTGACCGCGTGGTCACGGGTTCAATTCCCGCCGGGGTGTCTTGAACGTAGTGGTTCGGCGCCCACTACAAAAACCTGTAGGTCCCGTCCTTAGAAGCTCACCAGCTCGTTGAGGACGTTAATAACATTTCAATCAATCCTCACCACTTGGCGGATTGGAACAAAATTTGGCACACATATTTCTTAGGATCTCGAAGGATTAACTGCGGCATTAAAAGGTTGCCCCCTCCCCCCTTCTTCCCAAAAGGGGTGGAACTCGGAAACCACTTGAGTTAGAATCTTGGTATTTGGCATGGAAGTTTATCGTTTCGATTCATTAGCAACCGCTATCTAAGTTTTTCGATTCCACACCCCGATTTCTATTGTATTGTGTTTTTTACTATTACTTCCTTTTTTTTTTTTTTTTTTTTTTCAGAGATTCGATTGAAATTATCATATCAATAGTAAGTTTATGTCTTTGAAAATGGTCAGTGAGTGAGGTGTGGTTTTAATTGTAGTATATTATTACTCTTTGTAGGAACATTCATTATTCGTGGAATAGGTCTATATCCACAAGTTGAGAACCAAAATGTAGTAGTGAGTGCTGGAATAAACGAGAATGGTATGCTTGAAGTTCATGCTACCATAATGGAGAAGCACTTATTTACCGATCAGAAGAAAAACATAGAAACGGACTCTCAGCAAGATAAGAACCATAGTCAAGACAAGCCAAAAGAAGTGGACGTTGAAATGAAGCAGAACCAGCAGGGTGAAAGCGACAGCAGTAAACAAGGCGAGGTAATTGCAGTATTCGTACACAGATCACTGTGAGGGTGGTATAACATGTTGAAAATTGCATTGGGTTTCAATGTAAAAGGAAATCTATTATTTATATGAAACTTACCTATGCAAGGGTTCCGCTCCGTAGAAGTCGTAGCCCCCCTCCCTACTTAACATTCGTATACAGGGTGCGATTAAAATGCAGTCTCCTCATTTTTGTGGTACAGCTTTTATTTTTAACAAACCTTGCAAAATTTTCCCCAAAGGAACAAATAAATAGTCGTAAAACTACAATGAATCTTCAAAATCAAGATTATTTGTTTTGATATAGGCCTTCAGTCACACTGAAAACTGCTGACCAATGATAAACAGCATTGTACCGTTTATTTCGTCCCATGCTCTTAAGTGGCGCTTCCAAGATCCCATATTTGTACGTAGAGTATAAGCAGTCTTTGTCTGTAGGTTGTACCTTGTTGACTTGTTCAGCAGTATTACTTTGTGAATACTGACTGAGCAGCGTATTTCAGTTGCTAGAGCGTTGACTTAGCAATCGGAAGATCCTAAGAACGAACCAAGTAGCCACCCATCCTTACAGGTTTTTAGTCAGTCGCACCAGACAGATAATGAGACGATACTTTCAAACTAGATCTTGACGAAGTTCTTCCAACATCCTTTCCCCTAACCTATCTCAGCCTGATCGAAAGTTGCCCAAAGACCACAAAATATTTCAAATTGAAATTCTATGAATGCTCAGAGAACCATGCTATTTAGCATTGTTCAGTTCAAGTCTTATTAATGGTTGAACAGACAGTTGCATGGCTTGAGCCCGCTTCAAGTCTGAAAGGTGACATCCCTCGGCGAGCACTTCGAGAGGGGACTAGGAAGACAGTGCCCAGTGTCTTAAGTTCTCCTGACGTACTGGTGAAGCTGATCAAACTTAGAAAACCTCAGTCAGAATGGCAGGGGGCAGGACTGGGACTAGTATCAGTTGTATGATATTTCGTGATCAGAAACAAAATGTGAATGAATAATATTCACTGTGTTCTTCTAAATCGAGACTTGTTTACTACTAACAGAGAAAAAAAAAATACGTACCTTGGAAATATTATTAATATCTTCTTAGTAACAGAAGCTACTTTTGTTACCTACGAAAGGTCTTTTCGTCATGGATATTACATCGTCGCTCCCATCACAAAGTGACGTATCTCAAAATTTGTCAGTTTTGAGTTAGGACCGTCAGAATATGGCGTTTTGTGTATACTTTCTTGTCTCAAATTGACGTATCTGGATGATAATCCGTTCAAAAGTTATTAACAAAAATAGGTTACATAAACATTAACAAGCATATGGAGATACTTGTCTTTAAATCTTTCTCCTGAAAACTTTGGAAAAATGAGATACGTCACTATGTGAAAATAAAGATTGCTGGGAGCGACGACTTGTATTAACAAAGACCAAGCGGCCTTAGCTCAGTTATTAGAGCATTGGCTTAGCGATCGGAAGGTCCTGAGAACAATCCCAGCGACCGCCTATCCTGACTGAGATTTTCCAAGGTTTTCCTTAGTCACTAGGCAAATGCCGGGATGGTATCTGCTAACTAGGCCCAACATCCTCTTCTTTACCCTCTGAGCCTGAGATGCATAAAAGCCTTAAATAATTTCAGATTTAGTAGAATTCAAAATGTAGTAACAAAGTTAAATTGAAAGTTGCATTTGAATGCTTGAATCTACAATTGTTAACAAAACAAACAGTTTTGATATAGTCACAAGACTTGCATAACGATTGAGTGTATAGAGAATTGACACACACATTGTAACGTAGACTAACATATTGTGTTGTTTGTTGCTTCAGCAGTTTTAAAATAGAAGCTAGAATTAGTAATGCTAAAAAGAGAGAAGCCAAAATGTCATAAATAGATTAAGTAAGTCTGTCATAATATATGTAGCAGATATAAAATTAGATTTATTACAGGGTGTCCTGGAAGTCTCGTATTTTATTGCTTGGTTCCGGGAATACTTTGTTTTGAACTGTCGTGAATGTTTTCATTTTTTGCCACGGGTGCCCGTTGCTAACTTTTTTCGTATAGAGAGGAAAAGCGTTTATTTCGTCCAGTTGATGAGTTGCGTGGAACCAGAACCAATGACAGCGAATAGCTTGCTTCTTGGTTGCCAACCCTGAAGTAGACAGAAGCGTCCAGCGAAACTCGTAAATTTATGAAAGAGGATGGGGAGTTACAATTTTGGGCTGTCAAGGTTTCCGGAAAGTCCCCAAATTTGATTGTGACTTTCTGGCAGACATCCTTTATTAGTAACAGGTAACATCTTGGTGCACAGAGTAATCAAAAAATGGTTTCCTTGAGTAACTCTTTAACTCGGTTCAGTCACGTATCTCCAGTGTTGTAAATTCACATTCCCGCAGTAGGTGCTTAATGCTCTGCGGATAAGGGAGGCTGAATCCGTCCAAGTTACGTCAACACAATTAATACAATTCGCTGTGAATAAAAATACTTGAATATTTAAACACGGTAGAGACCTTTCTTATATCTGTTACCTTCTATAGATACGACTTACCATCACCATTAAATGTGTGTGGCTTTTACTGTTCCAGGGTCAACAAGAAAATAAACGAGTCTTGTGGATTGAGGTGAATTTACCTGTTGATGCGAATATTGGCGGTTGCTCACAGACCCAGCTAGATTATTTTACTGCAGAAGAAGTAAGTATGCCCGTTAGTCTTCTAGTATGTTACATTTACTTCCTGTGAAAACGAAGTTTGAGTGCAATTGTTACTTGAGATGTAATAGAAATTAGAAGTAGTTTTCTAGTGTGACCTTGTCAGCGTTTGTAATTATTAATTTTGTTTAATTTAATCATGTGTTTTACTTTCTAGCATTAATTTATATTTATTTTATAATATTAAAACATGTAATATCTGAGGAAAATAAAAGATTGCGGGTAGATTTCCAAAGCGAAGCCTCTTAGCATTGAGCATATGGAAGTTATACATACACACATCTAAATTATGACGTTGACAGCTGCCCTACTTTACAAAAAAGTAGCCATTTTTGTGTATCCAGTTGCACAAGCTGTGCGTATATACGCCAATATTACGGATTATGAGGTATATCAGAGCAATGAACCACTTAGTACTAATACATTTCATCATCTCGAAAATCATATAAAAAGAGCCGTTGAACAAAGCTCGCTCTCAATTGCCTATCATCGAAGCTAGCGCCTGCTACATCAGAAGACCGCTCTGCTAGTAGAAAGTCGAAGCCAGAACTCTGTTAGAATTTTTGCAACAGATATACTTTAATTTTATAAGTGAAAAGTTCTGCTGAGACAAACTTCTTGTTAGCAATCCTGAGATGAGAGAACAGAAAAACACACCTTCCATCTTTCGTTTCTAAGATATGTTTCTCGGTTCTTTAATATTTGCTCAGTGCTTAAGTGAGACTAGTTGCGTGAAACGCGTATGTGCTCTGCTATTGATTGGTTGTAAATTCATTAATTCGGTATAGTTTTATCAGCGTGTGTTCCGTATGCTTACGTTGTGAGGTACATCGTGTCGGAAATCTGCACTTTTTTAAGGAAAGTGCAATTCGGTATTTTCTCTTATTTATTTAGTAGTAAAACCCGCATATCTCCGTAAATGGAGACAAATCTCGATTTACTTAGTTGAACCTTCCCTCTCGCAGTGCCCTACCAATAGTTACTCCCGTAAATTGCTTACTTTTGCCCCCAAACCACTGCAATAATTCTACCAAATTTTACAATTTTGACCAATTAATTATGTTTTATGTAGACAAGAAAAGGATAAATATCGAGACGTTCACACTAGTGAGTCCTTTTACAGGTAATTAGTCTTCGTTCGGTTATGCGCCTTTCGTTTTGTTTGTTCGCGTCTACTTTCCCCCTTTTGTTACAGTAGAACCTCGATAACTCGAATTCCTTGATGTCTCGAATTTTATTAATTCATTTTCCCTACTCCACCCCGTGTTAATTTACATCTACAAGTCGAATGTTGTTAAATAAAAACCTCGATAATTCGGATTTTCGTTGTTTTCTGGACATGCCGTTCAACCTCTATAAATCGAAATCTCCTCCTAAAGAAGTTCTACCAGTCGAAGTTACAGTATAAATACCTCTTTAAGTCGAAGTTTCATTCAGGTAAGCCTTTGTAAGTCGAAGTTTAGGGAGTTGAACGAAATGTGAGAGTTATAGGCATCCAAACGTTCCACGGTATCGTTTCAAATGACGTAATCTCTCGACAAGTAATAACGTAAGACCTGTCGGCTTAGCAAATCGTAAACATTATTGGTGAATTCTTTAAACATTTTGTAGTTAAACTAGCTTAGTCTGCGTTGCAGTGGAACATGTGAAAGGATAAGGTCGAACCTGCAGACATACACCCCGTGCCCCAGCTCTACCTCTCGACTGCATCGGGCGTGCAACTAAGTATATGGGAAGCGTTCGGCAGGTGACGGGAAATGGAAAATAAAACTTCAGGTAAACAGCAGGAAGAGTTGTAATTTATTATTGTGAGTAACGCTTTATTAACTTCCAGCTCCCTGATACACAACATATCGCCTTTCTGGAGGAAAAAAATCACTAACATTTTACATACGGAGTTGTTGAGTTCTTCCTTAAGGAGGAAAAGTTCTGTCTGCAGCACAGTTAATGAATACCACTGTGACAAAATACAATAGTTTTCAGTAAAATACCTTTTCTACATAAAGTTTGCGAGAAGAAAATTACGGAAAGCCCATTAAGTCAAACTAACCGAAAATACATTTGGTGACTTTTCCCTCCAGAATGACTATATATGTGTTAAGACCTATAAATCTTGTAAGTTCGGGTGTGGCAGTAACATGAAAAAGTCGTGAATTTAGCTTCTGTGAATTATGTAGACACTCTGCTGTAGTGCTCAGATTATACTATAAAAGCGGGATCTCATGAATAAGATTAGGATTAGTACTACTGTACTTGTATTCTGTTCAAACTGTTCATTAGAACAATATATATTTTTTTTAATTTCCAGTCTCAGATGAATGAGCGGGATAAGCAAGAGAAGGAACGTGTTTGTGCTAAAAAAGTGTTAGAAGAATATATACACGACTTAAGAGGTCGTCTATCCTCTGAAGAGGAACTAGCAACGCTTGTGGCAGATGGAGATCGAGAGAATCTTTGCAAACAACTAGATGATATGGAAAATTGGTTGAATGAGGAAGGAGAGGATTGTAAAAAGGAAACGTATGCAGAAAAATTGGCGTCGTTAAAGGTAAGTTTTCGTTGAAATATTTAACCTATCGTTTCGCGAAAGAAGTGCTTAAAAATATGAGCTATTTCTCTCACTGAAGTTCATAAATGGGATGTTGTCAAACCCAAGGTTAAAATAGGGGGAAGTGGAAGTTATGAGATTGTTAATTCATGCACCTTTTTGAGGATCACAGCCTGGAGGAAATAATTGAACAACACGAAGTGAAGTTGTATTATTAATCCCACCTTCACATCCCAAGGTGACCTGGAATACCAAGGACACTGTGGTACTCAGTTTGATACGAGGCTGAGTCCATCTTCTAGCCGGCATTTGAATCCGGGCCGCCCGATTCGTAGCAAGAAGCGCTGCCGCCTGAGCCACGGTGATTCCTATTTCAAGTGATTGATGTATCATAATCAGTGTCTACACATCGCTGAGCAAAGCAAACCGGAGTGTTCATCCTTGCCTCTTTTGGCACATTCTAACTTGCAGTTGCACGAAATGTGGTTGAAAGATTCTAGTAGTTTCCTTGGTAGAGCTAGCTCTGAGTAATTCGTGTCGTGGATCAACCCGATTGGTCAGTTCCAAGTACAAGGTAACCAAAAAGTTCTTGCCGTTTTCGATAGAAACAAAAGTATACAGGAAATGTCACCATTAGTACTCAAAGTAATGCCCATCGGAAACCAGTACCTTTTACCAACGTTCCTGCAGCTGTGCAATGCACTGGCGGTAAAACGAGCTTCTTGGACGCCAAGAAGGCAGTGACTGCCTGCCGCATATTTTGTCTCATTGGTGCAGGATTTTTCACGAAGGTGGTTGCCAGGGAATGAAAGAAGTGATAATCTGTTGGCGCAAGGTCGGGGAGTACGGTGGATGGCACTGGCCACCTGCGTCATAAATAATAACTTTTTTTTTTTCCCCCTGAAAATATAGCATAATATTGAAAAACAAATATGTTTGTACGAACTGTGGAACTTGCGTACCTAACTTCTGGTAGATAAATTCAAAACATGCACCCACTCCCTGTAGTCAGGTAATTACCTCGTTGACTTCGGGTTCGAGCCTTCACCTACGCAGCTAAGTGAGTGCCTGGATGGGACCTTCGATAGAAATCTCCCTCCTTCTCGGCATTAGCAAAGTAAAAAACGACAGGAATGAAAAGCTTGAAGGTTCCGAACTCCCATTTTAATCTCGTTAATTTTCTCAGTTTCTGTCTGTAATCACGATCCCTACAACACGTAAAGAATGAACTCCCAACAACTTAATTCGTGCGAGAATTATGCTCCCTACTGCAGATGTTAGTGTTCATTTTGTAGCGGCAGCCAGTTCAAAACATTTTGACACAACACTTTAAATTTAGTAATCCCTGGTTGCATAAAAGCGGCTCGATTTTAACTGAGAAAAGGCTGAGAGCTTATTTTACCAGCTGAAAACGCTTGCGACTTTGTAGCTACGGAAGGGGTGGATGGCAAAAGTCTTACGTGAACATGCAAAACGTTCAAAGATATAAAGTATCCTAGATTTAGTTACAAGATTTCCCAGTTAGATACACAAAATATAAGAGTCCCTCAGCAAGAATCAATCCGCTTCCGCGTATAAATCATAAGTAGGGGAATTCGGGAACGAAGTTTTCCATCCTCTACAATTGAATCGCTGAGTTGAGAAACGTCATATGTCACTCATGTGCCGAAAATGAGTTGACATACATCTTTAATTCTTTAAGGACATTTACTTCTAGATCTAACAGCCGTTTCAACAGCAGACAATAGTCGACCTACATGGCTCTGATGTGCGGACATTAGCGTATTCATTTTCAATAATTAATAACTCTGTGTGTAAAGTTTTAAAACTCTCCTGTAAAATATAGTACGTTTCTCAAATCAGCGATTCAATTAGTTCTTGAGAAAATAGAATAAATGTTCTCTATATTATTAAATATCTTTCCGACTACTCAGAATTTAGGAATGGTATCGAGGCGATACTGACATCAATCTCGTTCTCGTCTCGATTTTTTAGGAGAGTCTTGGTTTCGTCTCGACCTGAAAATTGAGGTCTTAGTCTTTGTCTCGGTGTCTATTTTAAACCTGTCTCGAAAGACGATACACTTTAAAAAGTTGTCGTCCCTTGACTCATTTGAAATGGGTACGCAGGCTTAACGATCTCGTTGTAAGAAGAAGAAAATTAATATGATATTGACATAGTTTAGTACATTGTTAATTTGGGATTTGGATTAAAATAATTATTCTCAAATAGAGAAAAAAACATTACGATTTTAAAATAATAATTGCTTTAGTTAGGCTATATAGAATACCAATAAGTGAGATACATGAAAATATTTCTAATTTGGAAACAAATCAGTGTTATACCACAAATTACGAAATTGGTTTACGTAACATTTAAGTTTTGGTATTTCTAAATTATATTTAAATTAACTGAATAACTGTTGCGTTGAAAATAAAAAAAATATAATTTTAGTCAAAATTTTCTGCCAGATAGATTTATATAAATAAATGAACGTACGCTGTTAAAAATTTTCCGAAACATTTTTGAGAAGAGTTAAGCAACCATAGCTACCTGGGAATTTTCAGTAATTTGGCTAATAAAAGGCATCCATCATACATTTCTCAGGAATGTTGGGAGCAAAAGAAAAGTCTGAAGGAGATTTGAACACGGGTTCTTTAGTTAAAGGTCCAGCGTCGTACTGACTGCTCTAAATTCAGTTAAAAGAAAACAGTATAGTGTGTTAGAATTATGATGGCTGAATCCCGAACCCAAGACTTGCGCCATATTTTAATATTTTTTTAATTGTCAGTTAGGGTTCGGAATTCCCATTCACTAAAAATATTTCCAATTTCTAACAAAATACGAACTGACAAAATAGGCGACAGCATCAATATGCATGCACAGCTACAATAAGAAACAATTTTCTCATTCTGCGCATGTGCAGAACTGCAAACGGAAAATAGCCAGATATTCAATTGAAAAGTCTCTTGAGTTTTCCTCCATTATAATGAAACAAAATTAAATACTAAAAATTCAGCGAAACTACCCTGAGAATTTCTAACAACGTTAACAGTTTTAACGTATAGTAGGTGACAAAAATGTTACTTATTGTTAATTTTTGTACAAGGAAATAATAGAAAACACAAAAAAATTGAAAATATCATTTACCGAACTCCTGTCACACGAATCAATACTGCTCTTGGCAGATTAAAAGAACCATATAAATAAGGACCACCCTAATACATACAAATAAAATATTAAAAAATAATTATTATTCGTTCACATTGACGAAGCGTTCTGGTTGAGGGCGAAAAGAACTTTCATTTCAGCAAAGAAATTGTTACAGTCAAGAGGACCAAAATCAAAATAGTATTTCAAAGGTACGTATTTTTGATACGTGCTTTTTCTTTTGTGTTAATTCTATGTTACTTTCTCCTTTATTATTTTTCTTATTGTTAACAGAGATCATTATTAAGATACGTAACACAGCATTCTAACAATTAACAGAAACCATTGAGTAATTGCTATTGCCTAGCAACAGAGGTAACTTTTATTTTCATTGTATGAAAATTAGTTGATCCGAGTAGTCATAATATCAGTGTTAAATCGAACAAAACCTTGGAGAAGGTTTCCTTGGGGGTGGTTCTCAAAGATGACAGACTGACAAAAAATCTAATAATTAATATATTTACTTTACAAGAATGAACATTTCGTTATGTCGTTATTGATTATAATCTATACTTATCTCTGATATGACCTTTAAGAAGATCCGACAGCTGGATACAACCGGTGACTGACTTACAGACCAGATTCTGCCTGGGCCAAGGAAATGTCACTGTGGTGAATTCCTCGTACCACGGAGACCTAGTAGAAGGTGGGGACCCGCTTCGCCAAGTTTGGGTATTAGGTGACTCGCGTTGCTTTAGGGCCCATTCAGGCCTCTGCTATGTTCCTTTTGCTCTGAGATGCACCCATCAGCAGAACTCGGCGACCAGATAGCTACACTCGGGTGTTGGGGAACCATCATACGTGGGCATCCAGCTATATTTCTTTAAGGTAGTAGTGAATCAGGGTTGCTTCAAAATTCTTGAAATCAAATTCCCTGACTTTTCCAATTTTCTAGACCCTTTTGAAATTTAGAATTTATGATGAACATTGCACAATATTAGGGGTAAGAACTCTTCGAAATAAATCCAATCATAAATAAAAAAGTTACTTCAAAATCAAAATGGTTTGGCTGCTGCCATCTATTGAGCACCAAAAACAACTTTTCGTAATTAAGTATTCCTTGCAGCAGTAATGAATGGCATTTCTATTTATTTAATGTGCCCACATAAAATTATTCAAAAACAAAGATTTCAAACAATAAGTAAATATTGCTCATAGGAGGCTTCCACAAGCTGCGTCATATATATTAGCATTGCAAGAGCATATTATTTGATTTTCCTAAAATACACATAAATTAGAATATACTTAGCATCAAGGGCATTGCCAGGAATTTTCTTAACTGGGTAATATTGAGAAAACGTTATACGTCTTGGCCATGGATTTAAGGAGCATGGAAAAATTGGCAACTGTATATTGTGTCAGTTCGGGAGGGAATTATGGAAGGAAAAGTGTTGAAAATGCAGAACAAATGAGTTTTAGAGTTATTGAAAGTTAAGCCCCAGATACATTTTCGCGTGTAAACCATGAATAAAGGCGCCCTCCCACAGACGGCTTGGTGAGGTGTTGGTCGTAGGGGATAAAATGTGTATTATGGAAACCAGGAAAGATAAATCAAAATTTTTGTTGTGAGACTTGGTGTGTAAGGAGACTAGGGCATCAGGTTTTTTGATAGTACAGAAGTGACGATGGTTATTGATACAAATATTAAGAGCAACACCTGTTTCGCCCACATAAAAGACATCACAGACTTGCAGGTTAGGATGTATATAACATTGGGGGTGCGGTTTGTACCCTTTTAATGTACCGACCATTAGCAGTATTGACAGTGACGGTGGGAGAAGTGATAAAAATGGAGCAGGTCCTACATCTGGATCTCTTGCGTATATGGGCGCCGGTTTGGGGTTGTCGCGAGGAAGGATTCGTACGGACCAAGAGGTTGAATGTTAGGAGGATGCTGAAATACTAATCTCGATTTGGTGGGGAATACTGATCGTGTGTCTGGGTCAGATTGGAGAATGTGGAAATGAGAGTGTAAGATTCGTTTGTCCTTGGTTAGCTTAGGATGGAACTGAGTGATTAGAGCCGGTGGGTTGAGATTAGTGTTGGAGGTTTGAGTGGGTTTAATGTGTAAGGATGCGCAGCGAATCTGTTGGGTTACAAGGGTAGGTGGGTAGCCTCGGTTGACCAGAGCCTCCTGGAGCCGTTGGTTGTACGTTTCAGTTGCAGAGGTGGTGGAATTCAGGCGTTGTCCTCTGAGATGTAAGGGAGAAAGTTATCGCTTTCTTGATGTGGTAAGGGTGGGAACTTGAATAGTGTAAATACTGAATGTGGTTGGTAGGTTTTATGTGAACGGAAGTAGTGGGGGGTGTTGTTTTTTAAGGTGATGTCCACGTCAAGTAATGTGAATATTTTGTTTGAGATGGACCAAGCGAACTGGACAACACTGGATTGGTTCAGCTGTTCTAGGAATGTCTTGAGACTGGTTTCACCATGAGTCTATAGCATCAGGATATAATTCAAAACCTTATCCAAAGTAGTGGGGCCAAGGGCTGAGTATGTTCGAGCTTGCCCATAAACAGGTTAGCATAGGAAGGTGTCACTCTCGTACCCATGGCTGTGCCTCGGATCTGAAGGTGCAGTTGTTACATGTGAGAACTAGGTTGGCCAGGTTAAGATTGAAAGTTGTGGTTGAACTATGAGGTTTGGGTCTCTGGTTAAGGAAGAATTCCATAGTTGCTAGGCCATGGGCATGAGGAATGTTGATATATAAGGAAGTAACATCTATGGTGCAAAGCAGTATGTCAGAAGGAAGAGGCGGTAATTTACGGATGATTTCTAAGAAGTGGTAGGTGTCTCGTAAGTAGGCAGGGAGCGCAAAAGGAGTCAACAAGGGCGGAAATGCGTTCGGTAGAATAATTGTAGCTGGCTACAATGGGTATGCCTGGGTTACCAGGTTTGTTGATCTTCGGTAATAGGTAAAAGGTCGGGGTACGTGGACTGTCCATGGTTAGGTAATTTATGGACATTTCAGATATGCCCTCACGAAAACCATTAGCAGTAATGAAATCGGAAATTTTCTGTTGGTGGATGTCGGTTAGGTCAGTGGCACTGAGTTTGTACATGCTGGGATCAGATAGTTGACTGTACGCCTCCTGGAGTTAGTCAGCTTTGTTTAAGACTACTGTAGTGAACCCCATCTTTGCAGGGAGGACCATTATGTCGTGGTTCTAGCGTAGCGCTACAAGGACTTTGCGTTGGTTATGTGTTAGGTTGGTTGGTCACCCGATGTAAAATCTCACTATTGGTGCTGGCAGAGATAATGGAGGAGATGGTTGCTAGGAAGTGGAGGTTGGGGCATGTTTGAGGTAGGACGGATGCGTTCAAGGCTAGTACGGAGATTATTGGAAGGTGGGTCTTGAATTGGTGGATTTTTTTGCCTAAAAATAGCGCCATCTTAGTCCGCGGGCAAAGGAAAGGATTTCTTTTAACAGGAAGTGGTTGTACGGCTTGCAGGGGGGGGGGGGAGTCAGTCCTTTAGTGAGGATGTCAGATTCATACTGAGTAAGGTTGCGGATGGATAGGTTTACGACGGTGGTACCGGGTGATAGCGGTGGAATTTCCCGGGCGGTCCGGTATTTTTGAGGATTGGGTCGCGAGTGCAATTTTTTTTTATTACCGGTTGGTTGTGTTGTGGGAATAGGTAATGGTGGTTCTGCAAGTAAAGGAACTTTGCGTTTTATGTGTGGAAGAGGGAGAGACAAGGTACATCCGGTTTGAAATACACGGCGATACAGAAGGGATAATTTATCGAGGTGTTTCTGGTTCATGAGGAGTGTAGATAACGGGCCTGGGTACACCCTAAATTGCAAGGGTACATGCCGCATCCCTAATCTGCAAGTTCTGTAATATCTTTTATGTGGGGAAAACAGATGCTCTTAACATTCATATTAATAACCATCGTCATTTCTGTACTATCAACAAACCTGATGCCCTAGTCTCCTTACACACCGAGTCTCACAACAAAAATTTTGATTTATCTTTCCTGGTTTCCATAATACACATTTTACCCCCTACGACCAACACCTCAACACGCCGTCTGTGGGAGGGCGCCTTTATTCATGATTTAAACGCGAAAATGTATCCTGGCCTTAACTTTCAATAACTCTAAAACACCCATTTGTTCTGCATTTTTAATACTTTTCCTTCCATAATTCCCTCCCGAACTGACACGCTATACAGTTGCCAATTTTTCCACGCTCCTTAAATCCATGCGCTATATAACAGTGAATTGTTCTCCAAACTTGATGCGTCGTCCGCTACGTGGCCCCATTGTCGTCTTAGTCTTTATTCTACCCTCACGTGTTAATCCGTTACTCTCCAAGGAAGAAGAAGGTGAATTCACCTAAATATTCAAGATTTCTGTTCTTATACGTGTTAGTATATGCGCGTGTTCACCTATAGAACAACCAGCTGTAAGTAAACCCTTTCTTCTTACGATAATTTCATAATGAGATACAAATACAGATTGTCATCAGTGTAATTATATAACGAAATTTTGATTCTCGTAAAGATCTCGAAAAGTAAAGATGAAATGATTTTAATACAATTAAAATAAAAGTTAATTTCTGTTGCTAGGCAACAGCAAATATTAAATATTGAATTATTAATACTATTATAGAAATAAGAAATATATACTAAATAAAGATTATTTGTTAACTATACTTCATGTAGAGTCTTGTGCAGAAGATAAGCGATAAGGAACGATCGCAAGATGATGGTGAATCAGGAGAGAAGAAAGTACGCTAGTGTTGGTTGCATCAAAATCGAAAGAAAATTTTGGTAAGTTTCATCAAAAGTTGTAAAAAAAATACCAGAATAGCTGATTTTTTTTAACTTGAGAAAAATGCTCCACAGGCTTCTCAGTTGTACTATAATTCCTATTTTTGTAAGAAGAAATTATTTAAAATGTCAAACATAAGTTTGTAGTAGTGTGTTTCACATATTTTTTATGATAACATTTATTTATTTTTTGTTTAAACAACAAAATACCAGTTATTAGTATTATTATTAGTAATAATATTCTAAAATTAGATCGCCTCAAGAGTCAATTTTCGTTAAAACCAGAACACTACAAGAGAATTCACCAGAGCTTAAAATCCCCTGTTACCATAACATGCTGATAATACAATATCAGGGTGTCTACTGACCTGGAAAACCTGGAATTTTTTTTTTGGACCTGGAAAACCTGGAATTCTAGCGAAAACCTGGATTTTTTTTTTTTTTTTTTTTTTTAAGTTACTTTTAACTTAAATTTTCACTTTATTAATTCCACTTTTGTAAACATTTAAAATAAACTCTATTGTTTTTGTGAATTTAAGGTCACAGAATGAGGAATGCAGTAATTAATTCTTGTGAGAAGCTCCTCAGTGACTCTCAGACTTTTGTGAGTACGAGTGTGACGACCCCAAGGGTACCCGAGCTTATTGTATCAGCCATACTTATTTCTGATTCATACTCTGTTTTTTTTTTTTTTTTTTTTTTCCACATTTCATCATTCTCTTATCCTCTAATCATGCATGTCTTGTTTTATTTTGTAATTGGGTTAATGTAAAATAAGACAATGAACTGCTGAATAAGACTATACTATTCGTAAAATATATAAATTACACGTAACGTTTCGACCTTC
>JAGDQP010009577.1:0-36098 GCA_022664845.1 Lepisma saccharinum
TATTTGCACGCTCCAACAAGTTGTCAAACGACTTCTCCATGTCCTGTATTGGAATGGTCTTTAGGACGGCGGTCGTCGCCTTCTCAATGGCTTCAATCGATGCGTGCCACTTTCCTTTCATCGCCAAATGCAGTTTCGGGAACAGATAGAAATCGCACGGAGCGAGATCTGGATGATGCAAACGAATAATGTGATTTTTGACCAAAAATTCAGTTACAAGTCGCGAACGATGTGATGGTGCATTATCGTCCAAAAGAGTCCAACTGCCGATTTCTCGATATTCGGGCCGAATACGACGAATTCTTGCCAGCAAACGCTTCATGACGCCCAAGTAAAACTCTCCAGTGACTGTCTGGCCGGGCTGAACAAATTCTTTGTGGATAATTCCGATAATCCGGTTCTGGGACGGCCTGATCTTTCGTCATCATCCAGCGTCTCTCTACCCGATTTGAATCGCCTGAACCACTCGTAAACTTGCGTACGGGATAGACACTCATCACCATATGCATTTTGTAGCATTTGGTGCGTTTCAGTAAAAGGTTTACCCAGTTTAACACAAAACTCAATTGCAGCTCGTTGTTTGAAACTCATTTTCCGACCGATGTACACAACACACTGACAGTTGAAACGCAATAACTTTGTTGCCGTGCATCCAAATGTCATGACATTTATACCAGTTGTCAATGAGGGACTACGCCATCTACCGGTAAAATATTACAACAGATGGCACTAGTGGTACTATTTGTTTTCAAAAGTTCGGTTTCTTTCGGAATGGAGGGTGTAAATTCAAGAGTGGAAAATAAAGTGAAATTTAACACCGTGTCCATGGAGTGTGATTTCGAAGG
The DNA here is from genome assembly GCA_022664845.1 of Lepisma saccharinum. NCBI lineage: Eukaryota > Metazoa > Arthropoda > Insecta > Zygentoma > Lepismatidae > Lepisma > Lepisma saccharinum. Next base: position 846 of record JAGDQP010009577.1, read on the forward strand.
TTGCTCTGTATGCCTATTTTGATTCTCCGTTCTATTTTACACACTTTAGGGAAAAGCCTAATTTGCATTTGTGAAGAAAGTACTGGCCTTTATCTGCCAAACTATTTGCTACATGGTATTGGGGCTTTGTAGTCTTTATCAGCACTGTCAGGTATGTCCATGTATGCATTTTGAGTAACAAATGCGAGTTCGAACCGAAACTGCGGAAGCCGTTGCAGCGGCTGTCCGGGCTGTGTTCCACTTGCTCCAATCTTCCACTTGCTCCAAACTTTAACGCCCTGCAGCGGACAAACGAAGCCTTACCCGCTCGAATTGCTTTATAGGCATTGTCAGCATCGAAATGTATATACGAAATCTTATTAAAAAAACTCATGTTCGAACCCAAAACCTTTGCAGTTTTACAACCAGAAACAATAAGGGAAAGAAATGGACCTGATTTATTTCTAAACCACTATTCTTGAATTTCTTCGAAGGAAAAGGGAAAAATAAGTTCTATTAAGGAAAACTTGTAAAAAGTGTAATTGGAATGCCCATCCACAAGTGGGGTTCGAAGTCGCGAATCCAGTTCAGAGCTTTTAGAATGCACACCGTACACAAATAAATTGTGTGACTGCGGATAGTGCTTTATATATGCCAATTGTACATAAGAAACTTACGGTAAAAATATAGCAATCTTCTGTCAGTGTAAAATCTCTTAGTATTATTTTGCCTGATAAGATTAAGTTTAAAGGTTGCTGTTTAAACTAATTTGGTTACTGAAGTACCCAGCAGGCATAGCTCAGTTGGTAGAGCGTTAGCTTAGCAAGCGCAAGATCCTAGAAACGATCCCAGAGCCCACACATCCAGACAAAGGTATTTCCAGGGTTCTTCCTCAATCATACCAGGCAAATGCCGGGTTGGCACCTAGTAACTCGACCCTGGCTGACTACCTTCTAACAACCTCCCCCTATTCGGTAGGTTTTTCCTCAGTCATGCACGATAAATTGTACCTTAAAATATAGTGTCTCGCCGATTCCTTTTCCACATCCCTATTATTTCCCCCATCACAGTGTAACTGTGAGCTAAAGGTGTGGCATGGCTTTAAAAATAGTTTGATTCCATTCAATAAGCGTGTTTGCAAATCATACTGATTACTTTCAAATGAAAACTTTTCAGCTTTATCATCACTAAAAGCGTTAACGTTTATCTCAGAAGGAAAGAAAGTAAGCTGATAATACTTCCACCCTCTACGTTATACACGTTAATGCAAACAAAGGCACAACTTACTGTTTGGTCTTGTTGATTGATTAAATTGTTATTAAGGTCCTAAACGAGCTAGTGATCTTCCAATGATGGGACCTACAGCTTTCCTTAAAGTGGGCTCGGAACCACTCCCTTCAATGAACCCCGACGGGAATTGAATCCGTAACCACATGCTTAGTAAGCGAGAGCGATAACCCTTCAGCCACCCCGATGTTGGTTTGGTCTTGTGTGCTTACCATTATCACGATAATGATGATGGGTGCTCTGCCCGAATGCAGTGCTAACCCGAAGGTTCCTGGGTAAGGTGAGTCTATGGCGGTTCACCATTGCCTTTCATTCGGATGAAGCTGACGTCGCACAGTGTGATAAATGACGAATCTAGCGGGACGAAATTATTGAGGAGCTAGTTTCGAAACCAATATGCATGAAATGTGACTGGTGAGCGTTTTCTGGGTCGTAGAATATAAACCAGTAAGTATTGACATCAGGGGCGTCTTGTGCGGGATTAGGAGGGGGGAGGGCAATTGTCTACCCGAAACTGGGAAACTTGTTTCAATGAACGGGTTTTTGGTAATAAAATAATAAGTGTGAGCTACATTTTTTACTATCAAATAATTAGCATACACAGTTAAGATACAAAAGGTTAAAAATTATCGAACAATTCTAAAGAAACTAAATGTTTGAAAGAATTGAAACTGAGAACATAAAGGGTTATCGTCACCGAACGAATTAAGAGAATGCAGAATTAGAAGATTACCTTAGTCTGTGTCATGTGACTTTTGCACCCTCTCCCTCCGTTCTGCAGTTCACACGTTAGTAAAATATGTTCAAAGGAATGGAGAATTATTTATATTACACTGTCCCTTAATTATCGTCACCTGACAAAATGTATAATGACACGCCTTATCGACATTTATTAGAATGTGAGACAAAATTCTGTACATAATGAATTAGCATAAACAATGATAACTGCAATGTTGGCACCTCAATTATTGTGGCAGCTTCCTTCTACGATGCACAAAACAACATATAAATGTATTCACAGCAAGGAAAATAAAGAAAAGCACTAAAATGGCTATTAGGACATAATGAGAAACTAAGTATCCTTATGGGTCCTCATAATCACATTCATCATCTTCTATGCATACATAATCAGAATTCAAAGCAGCCAATGAAAGTAACGAAAGAACTTTACATGTTATATGGCCGGCCTTCTTTCACGGTTTGCCTCTTAAACTGGCTATATACGGATCAGAGGATATCAAGAGTCTATGAATGAGATCTGTGTTGCTATCCACACGTGAGGTTTTTCGTGTGAAATTCTGTCGGTCGGTACTTTCTAGTGTCTTTATTCCTTGCCTCTTGGGCTTCTTCCGAAAGTTGACCAATCGGAAGAATACAAGAGGCAATAACAATTTTCCCATGCCACAAAATCTTATGCACGCTACTTGACATGTGATACCATGCATAGTCTCGTAAGTACAGATTTCTAGTTTCTGCTGCATACTGCTCAAAAGCATCCGTGTTAATGGGAAAACCAAGATTGATGCATTCTAAAATTACATGAAAATGTTCAATGAGTTCAACATTAACACCTGTAATGTCGGCAGACAGTTCAGCATTTCTGAAAAATTTTCGGGCTGTATTATCACCATTCGTATGGCCTCCCTGTTGTGTAGGCATATCAACCAAAAGGCCCATCTCAGTTCTAAATCTTTCTTGAATACAGTTTTTCCTACTAGCTAATTTATTTTTAATTTCTGGATCTATTACTCGCCACACGTTTATATCTAATCTATATGCAATGTGCAGTATGCATTCCATAAACCTGATCCATGAATGTAATGGTAATAAACGAAACGTCATTGCTTTCAGGTCAACTTGTTTTGCCTGAATGACTTTGCCCTGATTCATATCTTTAGCTGTGGCTGCACACAAGAAGCAACATTGAGGGTGAATATGATGACAAAGCACTACATATTTTGCCATATATCATACTAAGAACTAGGGAAGTATGAACAGAGAAATCCCTACTATTTACTGTGACACATGTAGGACAGAGCATCTTAATTTGTTCTTCAATAACATTTACTTCTTTGGACACAAAATCAGGTGTTTCTTTTGCAAAAAATAAATTTCATCGGTCGACAGTACCGAGCTGACCCAGAAGTTGGATTTTGCCACACGATTAGCTTACTCACACTATCTTTGAAATAAAATTGATTTGGCACTATTGAAATACTGAATAAATTATCATCACATGCACTTTCACTTTGGAACCTTTGCTTATAACGCATTTGTTGGGAACCATCACATCGTCACTTCACAATAAAGTGAAGATCACTACAAGTTTCTGGTACACTTGCAAACACTTCTTGATTTGATGCACACACTCTTTGCACTGTGTGATTGACCACGGACTGCAAAGGAATTTCAGCTACAGTTTCCGTGAATGTAACATTTGGGGGATAACATGCACTCTTTGCTTGTTTCACAGCGTTATAAGAGGGATATGAATTAGGAGCCACACTATCTTGTAACATAATGTATTATTGCGTTGAAAGATTTGCATCAACAATTATTTAGTGCCAGACCTTGATGTGCAGATATAGTCTTCCTTTTACTTTCATCATTCGACACTGAACTGCAAATCTCTTTTATACTTGCCCCTCGACGAGGTGATGCTTCTGATAGTTCTTTCACTATGGTCGAAAGCCTTTCTGGCATCTTCGCGAAGCTTCATTTCCTCATCAGTAGATATTTGCTCCAATCTATTTGACACGACGAAGTCCCTGAGCTTCCTTTTCTTGGTTTTCGCACAACATTCACTGAATGTCTTGGATGGCCTTCTGGCATATGGTTTGTCACTGGGTGGAGAAGGTAGTAGCTTTCGAACAGTGTCTGGCAAACTTATGTTTCCACATAACCAGTCTGCATTTGATGTAAGGAACCGTTCACGATGACGATGAGATTTGTCCCACCTGTACTCAACTTTCTGACATAGGCTTCTTACAAATACCTATAAACTCTTTTCAACATCATCAGAAAGCTGTTCGTCGCTGACTATTTTCGACACAAGTTCATAAACCTCATACAAACGTTCAGTTTTCCGGTGACGCGACCAAACATCAAATATTGCTTGCCGGGAGATAGAGGACGCCATCTTGAATTTTTTTATAATTATTAGAAGCGCAAACATGCGCAGCATTTTTCTTCATATGTTTTTAGTACACATCCTAATGCATAGAATAAAATCAGTCTGACGTCTGTATACGACTGTATAAGAGACTTCCAATCTACACTACATTAACGATAATGTTAAATAATACATGATTACATTGTTCAAGGTCAGTTATTATTACTGATTGTCCACAACTGTAAGACACTGCCAGACGTACATATGAAACTTAGTTTAACAATGCACAGGAAGGTCACTCCAAACACAGTGCAATGTTTGGAGATAATGCCTTTACTTTATGACCGTCCCTTTCAACGCTACACACCATGAGTTACATTAGTCGACTTTGGAGCCTGTTTGCGACTTCCCTATTGCAGCTAATGTCAATTCTAATTGATATTCTTCTTTATAGGACTCTTGTCTTACAACCTACTTAATATTACGTTTTTTCACGGACTTCAATTTTTTACATTAAATCCCCCTGGATTGACCAAATAGCACACTGTGCGTAGTAAGGACGAGATTTAGAGTTTACGTGGGTTCAGAACTACTTGTGTTCCCAAAAGGAATTAAACCCGGGATCCCTCGGTTACAAGGCAGCTAACATTACCACCCACACGGTTCAATAATTACTGAACATGTTCGAGTTTGATATATGGTGGAGGTCTCAGCCTCGTATACAAACTTGAGCGTGTTTCAATGCCACGATAATGTAGTTCCCGTCCTTAAAAGCTGCGCTCTTTGAACCAAATCAAACAAACAGTTACCTTTGATCCTCGCAACATTGATCAGATGAGCTATATTTGATAATGGTTACACTGTTGTCTGTCATTATTCTGCGTTGGCGAGGGGGTAATCGGGGGAGTAAAAATACTGCTCGTTGAGCGAGGTTTCCCTGTCCGTGGCCCAGTGTCTTCAAGGTCACAGGTTCAAATCCTACCTGGTTTATGATATTTGTGGATTTTAACAAGTATTGCACTCCTGCAATCATGACGGGCCGTAGTAAAAAGTTACTAAAGAAGACCATATAAAATAATGATATATTTTTCTGGCATACAGAATATTGTCACGTGAATATTCGAATGTGTACAGTTTTAATAACAGTTAAGAACCGCTTGAAAATTAGCTCAGTTCAATGACTTCAATACAGGCAGAAACAAGCAGACATGCTTTTACGTACGGTATTTCATCAGTTTAAACTCTATATGAATATTAAAATTGCCTATCAGATGTCTGTTTACACACAATGTCTTCCACATAACATTTAGAAGGTAAGTACCTAAGTTTACAACTTATTACACTCTCCTCCTCCTCACCAAATTAATAATTAAACAAAGAACATAAAATGTCGTGCAACCTTGACCATCAAGTGCGGTACTTCTAAACTTTGTGGCAGCATGAGAATTCCATAAAGAACAAATAATTTTAAAACTTACTTCTTTGAATTCTCTATCTGCAAGAACGCCGATCCCGGGGGTGGAGCTTTGGGGGCACGGGCCCCCCAAAGTTGAAGTGGGCTCCAAAGTGAAATCGGTTCTCCTACTTCTACATGGTCATTCGTTTTCCCCTTCTCTTAAGCTTATCTCTCTTTGGCAAATCTATTTCATTGATAAATCCCTCCCTGAAACTCGCGTGCTACAGTTCTTATATAAATTAAATCACGTATAATACCCCTCCCTTTGCTAAGGGAGTTAGTTCGTGCATTGTGTGTTGTTTCTGTAGTTCCGTGCATAAAATCGATAAAGACCATTTAGTAAAAAAAAATAAGAATAAAAGAAAAAGTGAAAACGTCATGTTCTGTTGTTTAAGGATCATTCATCGTGATTTTGTCATATACAAACAAGATTTTAGAAAAATAAAATTATTCAAGGAAAATAAGCGACAAGAAGAACTGACACAAAAGTAGGAGTAGACTTGCACTAAGAAATATATCCGTCAAACTGCCGTTGGATGCAATAATTGTTTACCATTAATACCGTAATTTTGAGTTTCTAATACAACATATAAATAGGGAAACTATATACAGTGGGTAAAAAAAGTATTTGAACAAGTTAAACAAAGAGGAAGAACTTACTGTATTACACGTAAAACATGGCACACTCGCCCTTTTATAATCATTTGAATGCCTTAGGTAGAATACTATAGAACTAAATACCACTTGATACACCTGTAAGGTAACTGGCAACGAAAGAGTGACGACTACGTAAATTGATCGCAAAAAAGTATTTGGACAGCCCCATACTACTCTCGAAAGAAATGTTCTACTTATCATTTTATGTAATATGACAAAACTAATTCTTTCAGTGTTGTTCACAGAATGAAGAATGTAGGTTTCATTTTGGGCAATTAGTTTCGTTAGTTGACTAACACGGATCCCCAATAATTGTTCTGTTTTATGTTTCTTTATGATGTTTCCAACAGATATGGAATTAATGTGGAATTAATGTTGAAATTAAAGTGAGTAATTCCAGTGTTTTTCAACTCACTTTGTTCTCCATGCTGCTTATTTATGTGTGACATGGTATGGATTGCTTCAATATACCACGCAGCATGCTATTGTACACAAAAAGATATCTAAAACATTTCTTTCGAAAGTAGTATGGAGTTGTCCAAATATTGTTTTTTCTTTTTTTTTTGCATGAATTTACGTAGTGTCACTCTTTCGTTGCCTGTTACCTTAAGGTGAATCGAATATTGGTTATTTCTATAGCATTCTATCTAAGGTAACCAAATTATAAAACGGCAAGAGATTTCGAAATGGGCCACGTTTTGCGTGTGATATAATCTCTTTCTCCTCTTTGTTGAACTTGTCCAAATATTTTTTTCTCACTGTAGATGAGACAGAAGCTTCTTGAATCATGCCTGTCGAGATCGAGAACCGAGAATTAAAAGAAGAAAAACAATATTTGTCCAACAAAGCAGTAGCACAGCGCGGCGGAAGGGTGAGCCGGACAGAAAGAGAACAACATCTGGAAAAGCTAAATAACTCCTCTGCATAGACTAACATTAGTTTCTGTTATTTCCTAAGTTTATTTTCTAGTAACAGCAGAGACTTTGTTCTTGTTAGTTAGAACATAATATGCTTTAGCGAACTTCTTTTTAACGCTACACAAACATGGTTAAATTCTGTAATACCTAGGCCTGGGGAAGCCTTCATAATGACTATATGTATACTATTTGTGTTATATGTATTTTTATGAATATATAATACTTGGCAAAATCTGACCCATATCTGGCAACAAGATCTGAATGGGCCCCCCAAAGTTACACAGAAATCGGCGCCCTTGCCTATCTACAAACGTATGTATAATTCCTTCAGAATGTTTGTACTGACTTTAATATCAATACTAAAAATATATATTTTTTCCATCGATTTTATGGGCACTTAGCTTCGGAAGTTTTCCGTGATATACCAAAATATTCCTGCTTCTTTTCTCCTTTTAGTTTTTGTAGCAGAGGCAAATGCTGTAGGCGGTACCACATGCTCCAAACTGTCGTATTCGCTGGCGAATTACTTCTCTTCTAAGATTTAAACGGCCAGATGGTGAGCGCGCAGGGTGTTTAAGAGCTTACCATAAACATATCAACCGCGAAATGCACGAGCACCCACGTCCTTCTCTAGTGCTTGAGTTTTTCTCCTTTTCTTTGAGGGAATTTTATCCTTTAAGAAGGACATCTTTTGAATAAAAACGACTGGCTTGGAAGGAACTTCGCCCAAAACAGTGGCTGCATTCTTCAAGATATTACTGGAAGGCAGTATGTCTTTGTTTTCACCTTTCATCACATGGAAGGAAAACAAGTTGATGGCCATACTCTTGCATTTCGTCCATGTTTATGGATGAATGTGAAGACAAGTTGTTAGAAAGTTTCATGAAAATAACGTCTCTTAGTATTTACCCAATTCCTTTTGATAGTGCACTCCTTTAACTGTATTTCGTCATATACTGATGCGACACAAGGTGTGTAGATTTTATTATTTGAAGTGCCAATCCAAAATAGATAGATAATATATTTCAGTAGACAACCTACCATGTGCTTCAAATTACAGTCGTTACAAATGCTTAAGATTATGTCAGTTACTCACAAATATAAGATACTCGAGGCCCTTTTCTACAATTCGATATTATCACTTAGTTGTACACAAGGACATCTTTAATTCCATATAATTTGTAAAGTTATGTTAGCAACTAACATGTTAACAAAAGGATAACAATAGATTTTGAGCTTGTAATTTATGCCTCTTTAGGTCATTACTTTCGCTTATTATACATGGGAAGTATTAAAAGTTAATAGCTACTATTGTCCGAAAGCTCCCTAAAGAGGAAAATTGTAATCTTCTTTGGCTTAAGATCACAAGGAAATCCATCAGGCTTTCTTGAAATACGATGTGATCCTTTATATAAGCTCCATTACTAATTGTTTACATTTAGGACTTTTTCCTTTCCCATTGATTTTTTTGTCCTTGATCCTTTTTTCTGTCATCAATTCACTACCTTTCTTTTTCTTTTATCCATTTTATTAGAGCACCAGTATCAACGTCAGTGAATAAGTGAAGATAGTGAAGATAACTGTTTGTTTGTCTGTCCGTCACCCCCCCCCCCCCCCGCACCCCCCCCACTACAAGTACGACAGACTTGAGCTATACACCGTTGGATTCATCATGATCTGAAACGGTGAGGAAACGAATGCCTTTGACTCTAAAACTGACATATCCTTTTCATGTACTTAGTTTTCTCAATTTTTCCCATGTATTTTGACATGGTATGTTTGTCTCCTTCCCCCCTCGATCTCAGTAACTACAAGTCATACAGAGATGGTCCATACACCGTTGGATTCGTCATGGTCCGAAACGGTGGAGAAAATTCAGTTTGACTCTAAAAGTGGCAGGTCCTTTTGAATCGCTTAGTATTCTCCATTTGTGCTTCTCCTAAATTTCGGGAACTACAAGTCCGACAGAGGTGAGCCATACACCGTTGGATTCGTAATAGTATCAAAGCATGAAATCATACAGAAGACATATTTCGCCCAAACAAACGTATTTCGACTCAGAATGACGTGCATAATTGGATTTAATGTATTTTCTACCCGCACTATTGTACTTCCGTGGGTCTATGTATTCGAGCTATTTTCGCCCCTCATCTTGAAAATAAAATTTTCCATATATCTTTGGTATTTTTGGGAATATCTCAACCAAACCTGCACATTACGACTCAGATTAATTTAAATCGTTTATAAATGTATTTAAATGGTTTTAATGTATTTTTGGTACCATCGACCGTCATCTTGAAAAAGTGGACATTTTCTTATATCGTGGGCATTTATGGGAAAATTTCAACCAAAATATTTCGAGTCAAAGTGATATACCTCCATTTTTTAAATTTATTTTTTTACCTTCGGCCGCCATCTTGAAAATTATACTTTTCCCTATATATTCGGCGTTTATGGGAATATTTCAACCAAACCAACATATTTCGACCCAAAGCGATCTACTTCAATGATTTACATTTATTTTCGGTACCTTCGGCCACTATCTAGAAAAAAATGGACTGTTCCCTATATCGTCTGTGTTTATTGCCCAATTTCAACCAACCCAATATATTTCGACTCAAAGCGACGTACCGCACAGTTTTTTTTATTTATTTTAGGTACCTTCGCCCGCCATGTTGCAAAATGGTATTTTCCCTATATCTTCGGCATTTATGGGAATATTTAAACCAAACCAACATATTTCGACTCAAAGCGATGTACCTCAGTGGTTTTCGCGTTTTTTTTTTTTTTGTACCGTGGGATTCGTCATGATCAGAATCGATGATACAACTATGGATGTGACAGAGCTTAAGCCATACACCACTGGATTCATAATGGTCTGAGACCGTGGAATAACCTACAACTTTGACCCTAAAATTGGTAGGTCCATTGTATTAATAGTCGCTTGGCATTCTCCATTTATGCCCCTCCTAGATCTCAGAAACTACAAGTCCGACAGAAATGGTCTATACACAGTTGGATTTGTCATGTTTTGCAACAGTGAGGAAAACAAAGAATGTGACTCTAAAATCGGCAGGTCCTTTTCAATCGCTTTGTATTCTCCATTTGTGCCCCTACGAGATTTCAGTAGCCACAGGTTCGACTGGGATAAGCCATACACCGTTGGAATGGTCATGGACACCGGTGGGAAAATCTATGACTTTGACTTTGAAACTGGCAGGCCCCGGTATTCGCTTCGTAACCTCTATTTGTCCCTATGATCTCAACTCTTTCATTTGGATACGTTATAAGATAATTTTAATTTATACGATTAAGTTTTGGTTTTGTCTACAATACAACCATTACTTAGCTTGTTTTGGTTGAGCATGATAACATCAACTTAGTTGAGTGTCTCGTTTACTTCTTTTTAACTTCTCGAATTCTTATTTTATACTCGTATTGCAAGCGGATTCTAAATTGTTCATGTTAATAGGTCCTTTGAACTTATCTCCTAGCTATCTTTGACTTCAATAATCCTTTCCGTCAATTCTGAGTTCTTTCCTTGAATCAATCAGCAATGGATGTGGAATTAAATTTTCAATTATTTTGCTCTTTATTGTGCGGTAAACCAACATGTGTATGCCTCTAAATTAATGTCGCAAACACTTTCTCGCATGTCATCTAACTGGGATTGAAACAATATATTGCCAAAAACAATGTGTGTTACAAATCTCAGAACTACTAAAGCCGTGACGAGAACCTCAACGAGAATGTTCCTTTGTATTCGGCATCCGGGATGTGTTTTATGTCTATTTCTCTGAACATCCTCTGCAGCCGAACTTATTTTATAATCATATCATTGCTTTTTACTGACGACGAAGTAACTTTTGTGACAATCTGTACAGCTTTTTGAAAGTTTAGGTTTGTGATATATTGATATATTGTGATATTGACCACGTCAAGTACTAACTGATGCTGTAACATATCTTCCGGACTTGATCAATAGTTACATTTGGAAGCTTGTTTCGCAACAAAACTTTCAACTTTTGAATTAATTGTTTCACTTCAGTCATCGTATGATGCTATATTTGCAAGAGCTATGTTATAGTTATGGTTCAAATTATCAATGATACACACTATATCCTATGATTTGCATATACAATTAATTAAATACTTTTAAAATAGTGCATTTTGTAGTTTTTAATGAGGAGAAGCATATTTCCGCCATTACATATTCAGCCTCTTTGGTCATCTGCTCCAAAATGTAGCCCTTTCCCAGCGTTCTACATTTGTGTTCTACGATGCTTCATTTCCTTGACGGTTTGTTAACTACAAGGCTGTACTGCGACAGTATAGTGTTTGTCTTCCTGCTATATATGCATGCAATTTGCGACAAAATGGTACGTGATACGAATTTTTAAATAAAACTTTCGACTTCACCAAATCGAAATAAAGTCAGGACACCAGTGTTATTAATTTACGAGTGTCAGCAAGTAGGTATCTTTGCGTATGATATCGACATTAGTATCTGAGAAAGTTACTGGGGAAAATGCTGGTCATTCACGAATTTGACAATTCTAGGTCCCATTTCAGGATAAACAAATTTTCCATCAGAATTATTATTTTCTCCAAACTTCTATTTATAACATCACCACGTGCCATCATTTCATGTTTTTTTATGTTATTTTCCTTGATCAAAAATAAGATATGATTATGTAAGGATAGCTCAATCGAATTATACGAATATATACATGCTCATACACAAGTTGTGTTAAACATGAATATTTCCCTTTGGTTTCTTTGCAATTTCACTTGTTTATTTTACATCTACGTAATGTACAGACATTTCTTGTACAGAGATTGTGTTTCTTGGCTAGCACACTTTCCGAGTGTGATTGACAGGTTTCGATGATCACGAACCTTTTTGAGGTAGCATGTGGTATTTGTCTGAAGAAATTGCGAAACCTCCTAGAAAATCTCAGTCATGGTGAGCAGTAGCAGGTTCAAACCAACTGACTTTGCTGTATTGACCGAAGTTTGACGCATATGTTTGCAAGCAACACAGAGTGAGGAACATATTGTGTATCATTACCCCTTAATTTCTGCAAAAATGAAATCTAGCCGATGAATATGTTTATTATTCATCAAATGTATGGCTATAGGAACGTTTATCTTGATTGTTTGTATGGAAGTATTTTTAATTAGGCACGAGACGAAAAAATATAGCACATGATAACAACTCTTAATTTTATTCATTACTTAAGAGCGGTTTAACTTATTCCCTAAAAAATGGTATTCTGATGTGGATAGCCTTCCATGTTACAGGAGCAGCAGAACTCGCAGCCTATTACCGTTTTCATGGTAACGTAACTAGATTATTAAAACTTGCATCTGAAATTCTTGTGAGAACGCTTAGACCAATTTGCTTCGAACTTGGTATGAGTGTATTGAGATCAACACCAAAACTCTTTACCGTTTCCATGTCAATGAGACTAAACTAGTAAACACACATTCGAGGAATCCATTGCATTGGTGCTATTGCAGCCAAATTTCACAATATGATGTAGAAAGTATCCTTAAGGTTTTGCCGTGTTAAAACGTTGCAACAGGTGTTTCTATGTAACTAGACTAAATTATTGTACTAGCATTACGTAAGAATAATTGATTCAATTCCAAGCAGACTTGACATATCAATGTACGAAAATACTCTTAAGGTTTATGTTATTTTCCTTGATCAAAAATAAGAAATGATTATGTTAAACCGTTTTGTTGTTTCCATGGTAACGACACTCAACTATAAAGCGTATATTCGAGCATGACGACGGACGATTCAATTAATTTCAGCCAAACTTGATATAATGATGTAGGAAGGAATTCCTAACGCTTCAAACGTGTAAGAATTTTAAACCATTTACGTCTTCTTTGCAGCGAGGCTCATCATTATCAAACACACATTGAATCATGACAAAGAGACAATTTATCGTAATGCAACAAAATAACCCCCCACCCAGGATTTTAATTACAGTTCAAATGTTACAACAAGACTCAATAAAGTTTCTCATACCTTCTGTCACATACTAACCACATGGTCATCTCAAATATACACCCATCTCAATTATTTGAGTGCTTTTAAATAAGATATACCGTCGAATGGGGAAACATTACACAAAATTGAATGTTTTAAGAAACAGTTCGAGCCAAATGTAGATTCTGAATTTGTAACAGAAATATAATTGCAGTCAAGCTCGTATAAAATAACATAAGGTTAAACAATTACAATACTTTTGACAGCACCACTTCAGTCTGTGTAACAAATGTCTGTCTAAAATTACCCCATAGTTGGGGAAAATTTTACACATAATGTGCTTTCATTATGGAAATGAGCAATTACTAATATATGGGAAACTTTACACGCATTAGTCGTTACTCAATGAAAACTACGACCACAAACCAATACGTAAGTGTGATTTACAATCAATTGTATAATACGTCTTTAGTCCAGTCTACAGGACGTGGGGACAGCTCTTTCCTAACAGCAGCCACATCATGATCAAGCTGTTCTTGGGTGTTATTCCCATACTTTTTGCATAGGGTTTACCAACAGAATTACGGGGCATTTTGAAAACCAACTGTGCAATAAATTCATGAAGAGAATGAGCACTAAATTGCCGTGCTTCTAGAAAACACTATCCAATATCTCTGAAATGTTTCTTTAAGCACTAAACAACACCGATGCTCTGCGTAAAGTTACCCCATCCTCGCCAAGACGAATACCACGGTCGCTCCTTTCTACTGTCAAGCGTAATACCGAACTACTCATGGATACGCACTGGCTTAGTTTACCTTATAACCGTCCTCAGTTGGTAATTCACTTACTACTGACTACATTTGATTATTGTAAACATTCCATTTTCTTGAAAGTTTCTTACTTTTTGTTTTTACAGAAAATAGTCACACCCACAGCGTTTAATAGCCACTCACATACTCATTAACTTTAACACATCTTCACAGATTCTTCTATCTTTTAGTTTCCACTACGAAATGAACACAATTACACATTTGTACCCAACAACTTCTGTCCACTGTTGCGAACTGAAATTTTCTGCCTAACTTGTGTAAAATACCTCGTTCGACGGTACTGGAGAATATATGGATTTTTCAATATATGGAAAGATTATACAGCGTATCTTTAGGATTTTGCCGACAAACTTCGAGAGGTGATAGTAAACAAAAACATCCTTTCGGTAAGCCTAAAGGCTGAGGTAGATTTCGAAGTGTTTTTGAGTGAATTTATTTGGGTTAGTGCAGAATAAAAACACTGTAAGTAGATTTACTTTTATCATTTTATTTTCATTATAAAATAATAAATACGTTAAGTAATTACCCTAATAGGTTAACTAATTACCGTGCAAACTGTTTGTTATTAGAACTGAATGCAGTGATATTCCAACTGAAATTAACAGGCCCAATGAAACCCGCCACCTTATATACCCCCAACGAAATATGAGCGCTATCGAGAAACTAGTTATTGATTTATAAATTAATCATCAAGAGCATTTCAACGTTACCCCACAAGACATCGTTTTACAAAATTCGAATTTCCACCCCCATCCTCACTCGTACCCCCACAACCCCTGAATCGTTGGTGTCACCGTAAACTTCTTAGGGAGTACTATAATTTATGCACACAAAGTTTCCCTATAAACTTCATAGGGACCGATATATATATATTTCAAAATTTCAACCACCTCCCCAACATCCCCTTGGGCCGATTTTGCTCATTAACGAACTTAGCCGACTTAAACGAACTTAGAATAACATAATAAAATTTGGTTCAAATATATTCAAAATTATGGCCGCTAGCGTATATATATATATATATATATATATATATATATATATATATCTCATAATAAATCATATCCATATTCAATCCACTAGTGTATGAGGCCTCTCCCCGAAGAGTGGAGTTGAAGTTGGTCATATATATATATATGACATGGCACCAATCTCAATAGGTAGATTTTTCTTCGAAATCTACCTAATAAAACCTTACAGCTCCATACTTTTAACACCTCAAACAGTAGAGCTGATGCGGCATGGTACTGGTGCACAAGAGAGTAGCCAAAGAAACTAGGGATTCCCAGAAATTCTATGAAATAAAGATAGGTTAAAATGAGCATGAATGCAAAGGTTTCCGCCAGGAAACTATAATTCGTTTGCGCCAAGTCGATAGCCCAAGTAGCTTCCATATGTGGAAAGATTTCCTAAAAAGAAGTTGCAGAACAACCAGGAGTATGACTTGCATAATTCATCGAACGGTTTGTTTATTTCTTATCAAAAAGGTTGAATATCATTGTCCGATTTGATGGTGATGACGTATTTCATCTTTACTCACACGGAAAGTCGTCTAATTAATGATCATTGCGACCAATCTCTACTTCAGAGAACTTCTAGTAATCACCTAGTTCCTTTGAGGAATCATTACGCACCCATCGCATGGAATGTCCATTTTTAAATGCAGTAGGTTTAAAGTGTTTGACGGTACCATGCCGCTTCAGCTTTACTGTTCATGGTGTTAGAAAAATTAAGCTCTAAAATTAATTTTCTGAAGTTAATCTAGCCAGAACTTCCAATAGGATTACTGTGACTTTTTTTTATTGTTATTCTTCAAAGTGTTTCAGTGTAATTTTGAAAACACGATTCATATTTTTAATATATGACATTCTGGATATTTTAAATATATGTAAAAAGCAAATGTACATTCTTTACAAATTTAATAATGCCTACGTAGTAAGAGTTTCCTATCTATGTAGCGTAACATAAAACTCATATTTCAACACTTTATAGAGTAAATTTCTGTATCACTGTTGTATTGTTACAGATGACGTGTGTTAATTGGAAATTAGACAGCTTGATGTTGAATAGATGATGTAATCCACCAGATGAGAATAAAATTGATTGCAGGGATGTTGACAGTATCATCAGAACTTCTTTTCAGGAAAGCGCGATAAACGATGATTGATATTAGTGGAAACAGATACAGTGATCGTGCCTCTAGATACGCATTTAATTAATCTAATTAAAATAGTGTTAGTACTCAAAACATGTGGGGAAGAGATTGTTAGCATTTGTTGATATACGAATGAGTACACTCGAAAGACTGTTAGAAGAGTACAGAGTGAAGGTCGCCGTAAGGTAATTATATTGGTTAATTAATTTTGGTTTATGTAGTTTGTCTCCCGTTTCATCTGATTGATTGTAAAATTAATTTTCCCAGTATTTTTCGAAGATTTTGGTTCAAATAATTAGTATTTACTTGGCCAGAGTTTTTCTTTAAAATTTAAGTAATCAATAATTAAGATATTAATTATTAACTAATACAGATTGAATACCTAAATTAAAAGTGTAATAATGGAAACCATTCAACGTTCATATGAAAAAGCATGCAACACAGCAACAACAACGCATCAGTCTATATTCCAGAAGTGTTTTTACGCCATATTGTTAATCAGATTATTTAAGTAACTCAATCAGGTAAATGTCGGAATGGTAGTCTTAACGGAATCCATTGATATTTTATCTCCTTTTCAATTCACATTAATAGTGAAGATTGATTGACGAGACGACCTTATGGCCTAAGATGTTCTAAAGACCACGGAGCAAATATCAGTTTGTTTAGTTATTGGCAGGAGGGGAAAGGCAGAAGTGGGTCCAACATATCTGCCAAACTATGGCTACGAGTTGTCTCGGAATGTATTGACCTGTATGCTGAAAAGTCGAATAAAATAAATGCAAATGAAATTTATATTATATTTCCTTGATCTATGTCACTTTACAATTTCGATATATCATGAATATCGAATAACACAATACAATAATAATAGTATACATACTACATTTATTGTACAGCAAATGGCGAAAGTAAACTCTACTTTCTTTTGAATCCAGGCATCAAAGAGCAAACTTACATTATTGTAAGTGTTCTTGACTACAAAAAAGTTAATTACATTGGATAGTGGTTGCGTTTTACTTAATTTTGTTAAATAGTTATTACGAGAAACCTAACAGTAATGAGTGGGGGAGTATGAAACTAAATGGGAGGTATAATTAGCTCTTCTGGTATTTCTTGACCATAGAATTGATTAAAAAATGAATGGAAGCGACGCATGCACTTGTCATAATTGGGAGGCAAGCACATTCGAATCTTCCTACTCGCCATGATTTATTTATTCTCATGTCTTCCAGGGTTTCTATCACTTTTACCAGGCAAATGCCGAGATGTTACGTTGTGTAAACCCTTGTGACTAATTTGGAATCCATGTCCCCAAAAAATGTTCGGTGAGGATGGATATTAGGCAGGATTATGCGTACTTTCCCAAATTAATCCATGATAGCAAATTAATTTGAAATTAAAAGTTTCGCACATTTAAGTTTAAAAGTATGTTTACCTTAAATTTACTCTATTAGAAGTCATATATAAAAATATTAATTCATTATTGCAGGAACCAGAACAATAAATAAGTCGCCAGGTACGTCGCAACAGTAACTTCAACAGGAACTCTCCGGATCAAAACATTGATGAACAGTAAGCCAAAAGTGTGTATGATGGATTCCCATGTTTCAAGTTGTCCCCTCCAATCATGTCTTCCAACAATTTCTGTTCTTTCTTTCTTTTCTTATTACGTCTGCTAAGAAAGTGCCACATGCCAACGTTGCTCAAACCCTGTTAAAAATTAAGGTAATGAGAAGTCTCTACTATGCTGGGAACAATTTTCCCAACCGGATCTGATGGAAATTGTCAGGATAACCTGAAGTTGTGAAAGGAACGTTAAGTCTATTGAATAGACAATTTTAAAATAAACAAGAAACACATTTTCTTACAAGATGTATCTTTTAAGTAGAATCTTCTCTCAAGTACCAAGTTTGCAGATACAATGCTTTTTTAAAGAAATAAAATATTTACCTTAACGTAGATCCAATGTGTTTCCTGTTCAGATTTCTTCCTGGAGCATGTAGTTGTGTTGATAGAATGTAAGATATTTTCTTTTTTGTTTGTTTGCAATTTTGCCAATATTGTCTGAGAAGCGAGCTAATCGACCCTTCTTTCTTCATTTCCTTCTCTTTCCCTCTCCTTGTGGAGAAGTCTTTCTTTGATAGGTATGCGATCTAGCTGTTTTGAGATACCAGCCGAATATTAGGCGCCATCTATCGATCATCAAACAGCGAAAAGCTTCTTGACCTAAATTCTTTTTATTCCTCGCATTAGTTCAGTCTTTTCATCGAAGGCCATTTTCAAGGACGACAAAGCAATGGAATGAAATGTAGTGGTAAGCAAGATACGAAAACTATGACAGTTGTAATGAAAAAGAGAACGGAATAATTATGTATTTCAACCCTGATTGATTTTCTCAGATGTTTGTGAAACAGTTTAATCTTTACGTTAAAATGCAGACATTTTTAACATTCATTACTAAAAAGGAGAACAAATGATAAGATAAACTCAATTGCATTTTTCAAGTACAACAAACTTTACTGTTTTTAACCATATCTTAAATTACATATTTGTTTTTATAATTTACTAAATTTACGATTTTCAGAAACATGCATTGACTATTTCAAACTTGTTTTTAAAAAACACAGTTCGTTTCTCCGAAACGCAAAAGACGCTTTTCTTGGAACAGAACGGTCATCTTGAACTAATCTAAGTAAACTAACTATATTCAGTAAATAATATGTTACTACGTAACGTTTTGTTACAATGAACTTATTGGTTAGCCTAAGAAGAATGTGCTTCAGGAAACGAATCCGGTGAAAGCTAAAGTGATACCGAATATAAAGCTAATAGGAGCTTTCATTTACTTACCATTCTGACAGAAATAACCTTACGTTAAACATTGTTAAAGTAGTATTATAGTAAATAATTGCAATTATTATCACACTATTGCGAAAATAAATGTTACAAAACAAATTCAATTACACGTTTAAAGAATGTAAGCTCTTCATCCCATATTGAATTACATATCTGTTATAATTTGTTTTAATTAAAATTTTCAGAAAAGGAATTGGCTGTTTGAAACTAGTCTATGAAAATACAAGTTGTTTCCTTAGTATGAACTTGACAATATTTACGGAATCGAACGGCAAACTTACACTAACCTAACCTGATTTATTAAGTGATTTAGGGTGACGGTATCAGTTTCTGGCCATGATCCCAGTTTTCGGCCTCTAGAGCTTTAAAAGTAAATAATTAAGGCTTCTGATGAGTGAATCGCCCAACTCAGGTTTCTAGTAAATCGTTTCAATGTTCAGAAGCAGGCTGCGTTCTCATGGACTGTTTTAAATTTTGTAAGGCTCAATTATTCAGTTTTGAAGTGGTGAACACACACATTCAACATCCATTGTCTACATCGTTAGCAGAAAGAGGAAGTGCAGTTATGTATCGACGAAACTTTTAAAATTAACCTACAAGAGTTACCCATTCTTAAATGTACACACATTGAAAGAGGAAACATTGGTAATCATAGTAGAAGAAAACAAATTGAAACATTTTTTGTTAAATATTATGGTGGTTATTGCGTCGCTTGATTACTAGTGTAAAAGTTTGGCGTGGAGCCAGTACATGGCCATTATGGCTGTTAACTGGAGTTAATGGGAATAATGTAAGGCACCAGTTTCCGGCAACCGGAAAAAGTACCACAGAATGGGGTGAAGGTGAACAACATTCAACCATTCACTCAACGTTAATATAATTTATTTATGTGATGATGGTGATTGATGTTCTGCCCGAAGACAGGTGCTGACCCGAAGGTTCCTGGGTAGGTGAACCGATGGTGGTTTTCCATTGCTTTCATTCGGATGAATATGTAATGAAAACGGGACTTACAATTTAACGTTGGCTAGGTACCTTTTATGTTTCCGCTTGAAATCGAACACGGAACCCATTGATTACAAGGCAACGAGTCTTACCACTCATCATCTCGAAACAGTCTAGATTAGGGAATGGGTCTCATTAAAAAGGAACTTTCCGTAACCGTTTAGGATCTTCTATCCGATAATTTGGATGAAGGAAACGATTTTCTGTGCGAATATTGTGCGGGTAACAATTCTAATGATTAAGATATAGAATAAGCAAAAGTAGATGAAGTAGAATTCTGTTTAAATTAGTCCTAGTATTGCCTCAAGTAAGTAATTTAGGCATTTTATTTTTATTTTACCACATAACAAGGTGCCGATTTTTCGTGAATTTATTTGCTTATGACAAAATTTACGAGCAAAGATTTTATCGTCGACAGAACACTAATTAACAAACATTCCTTAGGTTTTCGATTCCTAGAACGTTATATTATCTGTAATATTGTATATTATCTGTAATATCTGTAATTGTTGTTAAAATTTATTTTCCTTTATTTATGCTATAATTATGTTTTGAGTAAGACTGACAAATGTGGCTGGATATTGATACTTAGTAGCCAGTTACTGGTAACCCGTGGGTGGAACCTGATATTTTTTTGCCATCTGATCAGTTTTATTGCTCTTACAGGCTACAAATATGTTTCTTCATTTGATACAGCATTAATTTATGACCTAACTCCAAGCTAAAATATTTTATCTTTTTATATCTTTTGTGCGGATTTGCGTAGCGTCGAAGTAGGAAATTTCCTTAGGTAACCGAAAACTGGTGTCGTCACCCTACTTCTTGGTAATGCGTTGTTACAATAAATTGACTGATGAATCTCTGAAAATCCTGTCCCAGAAATTACTCGGTGATAGCTAAAGTGATCCAATTACAAAAAAGAATAAACTCTGTGTACCAGCTTGTAAATACTTATCGATTTTGCGTTTTGTTAAATAGTTTAGAACAAGAAATTAATCAAAAGAAATTGCTTGTAAGAATGCATCTAATTTAATTGTTAGTTTATAAGAAAACGTTGACCGAATAACTGCGATTGTTACCATAGTTTAAAGATAAATTATTCCAGGGGTTCGTCCCATTATTGAAGTAAATTTCTACATAAATTCGCATTTCATATTCTGCGAATTTGTTTACGAACATTTGCTGGCTTGTCTCTGAGTTGACCACCGAAGTTCTGTCGTTTGTGTATGAGTAGTTAAGTTAGTTGATGCCTAAGGAGAAATTTCTCTCGTAATCAGTTGGAGGCGCCCTGTGGTCTTGGTTGTGTAAGAGCAAACGGTAGGATTCCCTAAGGTCATCGAAGCCATCTTCAGCGGTTTTTGCTTATCCCGGAACAGGAAGCGCCAAGTTGTAGAACCGCCACCGAGTTACGAGATCTGTGGTCGAGGGATTTCAGCCGAAAAGGCGTCAACGGTGCTTCTGCTTTCGGATTTGTCGAAAGAAAGTCGTCGCCGCACATTTGTGTGTCTCGGAAGCGACAAAGGAAATTGGTTTTGGTGGAAATTGACCCCAGTGCTGTCCGTAGCAAAACTGCTGCGACTAACAACTCTTGACTAGGAGGGATGAGTGAGAAAGGCAATGAGCGGAAGATAGAATGGAAGCTTCATTTCAAGTCATTTAAGACAGAAGTAAACGTCTTCCTTCTACACAAACTCAAAAACAGCGTCTAAACGGACCAAACTCGTTTTCTTGATTGAAAAGTTTTATTTGAAGAAACAATGGAAGCATAAGTGGAACTAGTCAGATAAATTTAATTATGAATAGTGAACAAAACTCTGGGCTATGAAACAGAAAAGCACTATCAATAATCGTATTTCGTTGCATAGTTCAAAAACAAAATTAATAGAAAAAAGCAATTTTCTAAAGTCTTTACAAACAAAGTCTATGAAAATGATAAAACATTCTGTGAAGGCTAATTTCGATATTTCTTCAGCGTCAATAATTAAAAAGCCTATATGAATTGTATGTACTTTAATACTAATTCTTACGAAATAAATTATATTAAATAAGTTCAGCAATATTTCTCTTGTTGTTTTAATGTACTTTGTAAATATTCTAAACTTTCTAAATGTATTCACAGAGACTTATGAACCTGGGGTAGAATATCAATAATAGAGTAATTTTTACGGTCTACTAAGCTAAGACGGCCTAATCAACAGTCGCGGTACGGTACATTTACTTATGAGCTGGGTTACCAGACATCCTCCTTTCTCCGTTTTGCTCTCCTGTCCTCCCTCTTTTTCTGAATGTCGTGAGATGTCCTCCATTCTCTAGTGACCAGGTTAAAAAGTTCCGAATTGGACATCATACCATTCTGATTCAAATTCTTAATTTTAATCAAATGTTCGTTACCGAAATATGAAACAACTGGTTCATCATTTGGTAACTACTTTTATTATTATTTCGCTGGCAGTGTTTACTTAATATTTTTTAAAGACAAACAGGCTTTATCAGGTGTGATATATTATAGGTTTCGCCCGCTCTTTCACACGCAGATAAGTCTAGGATCTTATGATCATATTTCTACACCAATCTTCAGTTAATTCTAAAGGGGACATATTTGTACAGGGATGTGCATTGTACAAAGACTGTCTACTTTGCACACATTAGAATACGGTTAAATTCTGTTATGAATATTATAATTGCTGAGCTTATTATGAAAAGGTCCCTTGTCCACAAAAATGTAAATCTAAGATATTGGCATGGTTTAGCTCATTTCATTCTTTTCTAATATATTAGCAAGGTTTAATGAATCCAGAACGCCTGTAAAATAATTTGATTATCAAAATAAATAAGTGTATAGAAACAGGAAATAACAACAAAAATTGAATATATTTTATCTTTCCCATTTTTTAAAATTATTATTATTATTACTATTACTATTATTATTTACAATAAATGAAAATCGTGGTAAACTAAAACTTTTGGTACTATTTATAAGATATTCATGGTTGAACATTTTCCCTAACATTAAAAATAAGAAGCGTATTACAAGTGTTTTGTTCTTGATTTCCCAACATTTATGGCTGTTGGACAAGAGATGTTTTGATGATAAGCTCCACAGTTAAAACGTTATTGTCTAGCTATAAAGGTAAGTTATCAACGTAGTAAACAGTACCTTTGATGCCTAGCTATATCTGTTTATTTAAGTGTCATTTAACATAATATCCTTAAGAGACCCGTGTTTGAAAAAGTCACTTTAGAATAATGGATATAAAAGTGCGGGTGATGGTATTTGCAGTGTAGCCGAGTGGTGGCAAAAATAGACCTTGTTTATTTATATCAATATTGAAAAACTTCCTAACTTTAGGGATGTGTAGAATTTATAGTAAATCCGTATAATACATCCAGACATCATTCCATAAGCACAACTTCTCCTTAAGATCACATAGTGCAAAATTCCCTATTAAAAGGTTTTAACAACGTAAGGTTGCAAACGACTCTGTAAATGAAAGTCAAATTTGAAACCAGTATCTATATACCCGCCAGGGTTTCCGGCAGGATTTTCAATTTGAGGGATGTAAAGTCAAAATTGGGATGGCGTAAGTGGAGACTTGCACGTATTTTGGCGATTTTTGACAGTATTTTTTTTTAAGTTGCCAGGGTGTTCTCAAGGATTTTAGATTGACGCCCCCAAAGGGGTGGTCTGGCGGAATCACTGTGTGTACCTTATTTTGTTCAGGCTTTAACATGCATTAGATATTAAGGTCATATAGTGCAGAAATAACATGAAAGGAACTTGTAACATCAACAGATTATGAGCGCATAGCGGAAAGAACGCATTCATCTTTTGCGATGTCAACATAAGTTCAGTATGAGAATTCGATTTGGAATGATTAGAAATGAACGTGAAAATCTTTAGGCGGATACCACTAAAATTGTCGATGTGTGGAAAAGATATTTAGACAAACTTCTTAATCTACACAACGGGGAACAAACAGAGGAATTTGAAATCCATACCGCAGAACCGTGGATTCCCGGACCTAGCGAGATCGAGATCGAAATGTCGGTAAAGAAATTTAAAAAAAAATCAAATCACCAGGAATATACAATATTCCAGTCGAATTAATTAAAGCAGGAGAAACGGCACCAATCAAGAAACTACATAAATTGATCAGTGCTACATGGAGAAAATAGGAGTTCCCAAAGGAATGGAAATTCTTAATAATAGTTCCGATTTACAAACAAGGCGATAAATCTGACTGTAATAATTACAGCGGAATCTCGATACTTCCAACCTGTTACAAGGTATTAAGTAATATTCTGTTAACACCCGTAAGTGTATACGCAGATAAAATAATTGGAGATCACCAATGGGGATTTACAAGAAATAGATCCACATTGTACCAGATTTTCGCCTTGAGACAAATTTTGGAGAAGAAATGGGAATACAATGGGACGGTTCACCAGCTATTCATTGATTTTAAGAAAGCATATGATTCTATCAAACGGGAAAAGTTATACAGTATCCTAATACGATTTGGAATTCGAAAACAAAATGGTTGAACTTGTAAAGATGTGTCTCAGCGACCTATAAGCCCAGTACGGATAGGAAATAATGTGTCAGATAGTTTCAAGATCCGCAACGGATTGAAACAAGGTGATGCCTTGTCACCACTGCTGTTTAACCTTGCTTTAGAATATGCGATTTTAAAAATTAAAGGGGACAAAAAGGGACTATCATTGAATGGTTTGAATCAACTGTTCGTATACGCGGATGATGTACATTTGATAGGGAACGATATAGATGCACTACAAAACAACACCGATGTCTTAGTAGAAACGTGCGATGAGATAGGTCTACAGGTAAACATAGATAAAACAACATACATGATAACAAGCCTAAACACAGGGAATGAATTAAACAAATACATAAGAATTAGGGATGAGGTCATAAAGAAAGTAAACAAATTTAAATACTTGGGAGCATACGTAACAAGTAAAAATGAGGTCACGGAAGAAATAAAAAGTCGCTCACTATCGGGGAATGCATCTTTCTATTCAGTCCAAAAACTTCTAACATCGCGATTAATATCAAGGAAGATGAAATTGAAATATATACAGAACGGTTATTCTGCCGGTAGTACTTTACGGTTGCGAAAGTTGGAGTATAACCATACCAGATGAACATAAATTACGTGTGTTTGAAAATAAGGGTTTCAGAAAGATAAACGGGCTGAAACGGGACGAGATGACTGGAGAGTGGTGGAGATTGCATAATGAAGAACTCCACGGACTGTACGATTCACCAGATGTTGTAAAAAGAATGAAATCGCGACGGCTAAGTTGGGCAGGCCATGTCGCTCGGATGGGGGAAAAACGAAGATTATATTCTATCCTGGTTGGAAGGTCGGATGGAAGGAAACCATTGGGTAGTGGGAGGACAATATTAGAAGGGATCTTCGAGAGGTAGGTGTTCGTGATGAAAACTGGCTTGATATTGCCCAGGATAGAATCCAATGGCGAACAATTGTTACTGAGGTGATGAACTTGCGAGTTCCATAAGCCATAGAGTTAGTTAGTTAGTTAGTTAGTTACTTTAAGATCTATGGCTCAGGTTGGAGCAGAGTATGTAAAAGGTATGAGAATGAGTCGGTCAGATATTAAGTTGAAGATGCCATGCAAGCATCAACCAGGCGTAACTAAGGAAAGCACTGGAAAATCCTCCGTCAATATGGTAGGACCTTTCGACTGCGATTATCACTCTATCTCTATTGAACTGAGCGAGTGTTTTATATTTAATTGCAAGGATTTAGAAAACAAATTAACTCTCGTTACGATAGTGATTTGAAACATATGAACATTCTAATACGGTGAAAGCCACAAGGGCTAGTTTATGACTTGTTTGGCTGAAATCTATTCAATCGTTACTTTGTCATTCGATTATGATGGAGAGGGCCCGAAGGAGTGTTAAAACATCTCAGAGAATTTAAATATAAAGTGTTTGCCTATTTTGTTTGTTTAGTAATAAGTCATTACTTTGTATTGTTTCAATAAAGGTATATGACTAAACCCGAGATATTATAGCAATACAATGCCAGCAAAAGAAATGAAGGACTAGTTTTACACACATCAAAATGGTACTTTCATTGTGAACAAATAACACGGTCAATTCTTAAACAAAAAACAAAATTTCACTGCCCGACGTTTGAAACTGAATGTATTATTAAGCTCGCATATTAATTACACATATTTAATGCAGAAAACAACGTTTCGACTACATCTGTAGACGTTATCAAGTGTACTCTTATTAAAATGATATCACTTTTGTTACGGCATACTGTAAAAATAAAAGACACAACGTTCATCCGAAAAATGGAGGCAGCTAAGCTGCCTCTCCTTTTTGGATTAACCTATATCCAGCCAGTTTCCGGTTGAACTTTAAAATTTCAAATGCGCATATATGCTTTTCCAACGTATTTCATTGAAGCAGAACATTGTTTTAAAGTAGAAAAGAAGAAAATGTAATGTTCCTTTAAAATCTAAAATTAAAAAAAAAGAAAAGGAAAATGTTCAGGTAGTCGGGCTTCGATCCAGGGTCCACTAACACACTGATCAGATGTTCTCGCTACTTAGCTACAAAGGCAGTTAGTGTTTATGGCTTTCCGAGTGATATTCAAAGCTAGGATTTTACTGCACAGGAGGTTAATGATTAACATGTTTTAGAGTTTACTACGAGGAATGTCTGAAGAAAAAAAAAGAGATACGTTTCTTACTATGTAAAGATTTATACCCAACTTAATTCCTCTTTCCGCCAATGAAATAATGTCGTTCTTGATCCACTAGTCAACTGTTTACTGTTCACAGTGTAAAAGAAACATAAACACTGAAAATGGTGAGGCGTTCAGTGACAAGCAAGTAACTTTACTCCTGTTATTGGATTATAAAATATCCAATCAAGGCTTAACCTTCATCCACAAACGTACGTAACCTCAAAACGGCCAGTTTAGCTTACACTTCGATCAGAAAATGACCGAAGTTTAAGCGTAAATGAGTTGAAGGTTCACCGACGAAACACTTTGGCCAGTTTTAGCCAATTTTCAGTTAACGTTCAGCTATTACAAAGAAAATGTTAAGCTTTAAAAAGGAGTTAAGGTTACCAGTCTTTCCACTATATCCTCATTTAAGAGTAAATACAACAAAAATGCTAATTTTCGACTTTTGTTTCTCCATAAAGCGGAGTAACTTTCATCCATTTCGTGTGTCCTTTTTTTACAGTGCAAGTGACGCTACACTGTAAAAATGGGAGACACAACGTTCATCCAAAAAATGGAGGCAGCTGAGCT
Source organism: Lepisma saccharinum (assembly GCA_022664845.1). Taxonomy (NCBI): domain Eukaryota; kingdom Metazoa; phylum Arthropoda; class Insecta; order Zygentoma; family Lepismatidae; genus Lepisma; species Lepisma saccharinum. The sequence goes on from JAGDQP010009577.1 coordinate 28,435, forward strand.
GCCTCCACTTTTTGGATTAACCTACATTCAGCCAGTTTTCGGTTGAAGGTTTTACTTTCCTTAAAATTTCAAAATACGTGTATACATTACATATATATGAGTGTTGCAACGTATTTCATTCAATCCGAGCATTTTTGAAAAGTAGAAAAGAATAAAAGGAAATATTCCTTTAAAATAAAAAAATAAAAAAAATAGTTGAAGTGCTTGGGTTTCGATCCAGGGTCCACAAGCACACTGGTCAGACGCTCTAACCACTTCGCTACGAAGACAGTTGGTGACTGGCTTTCCGAGCGAGCTATGGTTGTACTGTGAAGGAGGTTAATTATTAACACGTCTTTGATTTTACTACGAGGAATGTCTCGTGGAAAAAAGGAGAGATGCTTTTGCTAGAGTGTAAAGATTTATACCCAACTTAATTTCTCGACCCAACAGTAAACTGTTTGCTGTTCACAGTGTAAAGGTAATGTAAACACTCAAAATGGCGGGACGTTCAGTGACAAGCAAGTAACGTTACTCCTGTTACTGGATTATAGAATATCCAACTAAGGATTAACCTTCATCCACAAAAGTACGTAACCTCAAAATTTCCTGTTTAGCTTACACTTCGATTAGAAAATGACCGAGTTTTAAGCGTAAAATAAGTTGAACGTTCACGGACAAATCCCTTTGGCCAGTTTCAACCCATTTTCAGTTAACGTTAAGCTATTACAAAGAAAGTGTTTAGCTTTAAAATGGAGTTAAGTTTACCAATCTTTCCACTAAAAGGCTTACACTATATCCACGTTTAAGAGTAAATATAACAAAACGCTAATTTTCGACTTTTATTTCTCCATAAAGCGGAGTAACTTTCATCCATCTCGTGTTTCCACTTTTTACAGTGTAGAAGCTTTTTAAATATACTTTTAAATATTAGTGTGTTGATGAAAGACATTATTTACTTAATGTTACCATAATCAATATGAACTGGAAACTTGCCCAAATACAGAAAAGTATTTTGACCTAAGCTAAGAATGATTTATTTGTGTAAACATGTGTTGCATCTAAAGCTATAATGAAATGAAAGTCTGTTATTGGTACGCACCTTACGTAAATGTTTAACTTGCCATTTCATATAAAACGTTCTCTAAAACGAAAACAAAACAACAGAAAGGAATAAGAAAATACCTGATTAAATGTGTGCGATATGAAATTTGTTTTACATTATTCTTTATAAATATTTTCGAATTTTTACTCATGAAGTATTTGCATTTATTTGCCCACGAATCTTAATTAATTGGTTGATAGCTCTTTAGACATTGAAGTTACATACTGACATATCACACAGTAATCATGAATCACAGTTCTTATCTTTAAGAATAGCAACATCTGTTGTACATAAGTAAATGGTATTATTTTAATGATTCAACTTAATCTTTCATTAGATTTCCGCAATAAGTCTCTTTACGATATTAATATTCAGAGAAGCATATCAGAATAATCTAGTATTATTTCATTTACATCAGTTTTACCACTACACAAATTTGACAAGTGTCAATATTTACAATTTATTTCACTGTCGTAAATTGATTGCAGAAGACATTTGTTGGAAAACGTACATGAACATTTTCCTATCAACTGAAGAACCACCCTTTCGCAAAAGTGTATTTACTTAAGTTTACGGCATCTGCTCTTCTCCTGCAATTCATTACACCTAACAATGAACTCATCAGCGATACGAATTAAGTCTTCCTCCTTAAAAGGGTTAATGCTGAGGCGTATAAGGGTCCTCCACTAAAATGCAAACTACGAAAAGTTCTCGGAAGTTTTGCCGGAAGTTTAAGTCATCTTCGAGATTTTAAAGTCGATACACTCTGCGGTCTAAAGAACAAGCCACACACACACACACGCATATATATATATATATATATATATATATATATGAGAGGATTCGGATGTTTTTCCTTTTTTTGGGTGTGTGTGTGTGGAGGAAAACTTGCGTTAACTTGTAAAGTTCATGTGTTTTTGAGGCAGTGGCGTAATCCGATTTCTTCCCCTACTGTTCGTTTCAAAGGTGTTGAAGGAGGTACATTTTCAAAACACTCCGAAATTCATTAAAGTAAGAGCGTATAAGTTCTATAGAAACGGGACACCAAACAAAAAAATTTTCACGGCAGCTCACATATTATATTCACGTACAACTTTCTAGACAAAATTTAATTCACTTCCACAATTTAGAGAAGATGCATAGAATGGCGTTTATCTACTTGTTTTTCGTTCTTTTATTATAAACAGATTTATTATTATGGGAGATTTTTATCTACTAAATGAGTGAGCTACTAATAGTAAGAAAATCAAACTAAACTTCATTGATGGTTATGAAAATATATAGACACATCTTTATATTACAATAATTGCATTAAGAATGAATACATAACTAAGCTTTCATTGCAACTTTCTTCTGTATACTACTGTACATATTTGAAACAACACATAATACCTATATCCTTAATATTTTATTTGTAAACCTTGTTGTGGCGCACTCATTCTAGCTTCTGAACAAAACTGCGGTGATCATAACTATTATCTACCAAAGACTATAAGTGTATCGTAGAAATGTGAACAAATTATATATATAATAATAATGCTCTTCGTTGAAAATAATAATAATTGGTCCAATGTTCTGTTGGAAAATAAAAGGATGTCCGACAAAGTGATCGCCCTGATCTATGAAAGATACCACCTACGACGGAGGTAGGTCTGGTGGGTAGGACTAGCCAAGGGATGACCCGCCTAAAGCGCATTTCGTCAAACAGACATTTCTCGTTCACATGAGAAGTTAATAAAAAGAGGTAAATCAGAAATAGTGGTAGGAAAAGGGTAATATGCTGGCAACAATTATGGGAAAGAAGAACAGCCGAAACAAAAAGAGAGAATGATGAATAAGAAATATGAAAAATAGAAGAATTAGTTCCAGTGATAACTATAGGGAAGGACGTAAGAGACTATATCAAAATACTGGAGGATCAAAGTGATGAACTGTGAAATAAACTTGGTGCGACCCATTGGGACCCAGGAGAGATTGAACCAAGAATGCATAATAAGCGTGAAAGAGTGTTACAGAAACTGAAAATAGTGAAAGTGAAAGACAATTTACATAAAACTAAGAAAGAAGAAACGGGTGATAAACAAATCAAAGTTAAATCCCGTTTACAAGAAATGGAAAAAAAAAATAAAGGGGTGTATATATGTATATTAGTGTAAAAATAGTCAAAAGAGGAAAAAACAAACAAGTGAAAAAATTAACAAATCAAATATAGGAAAGTTACCATAAGATTCCATATAAAAATATAAGAAATATACTTATATAAAAACTCTTATATAAAGAAAAGACATAATATAGCTGTACATTTTTTTTTTCTGATTTATTTAAGAGGGACATATGTAACGGCACCTTCCTATTGTTGGTACTCGACAACAAGAAGTTGGCTTATTCAATGCGTTTCTTTCCCACTTATAAAGACAAAAGACAATATTTAAAATGTGATTTATTTCTATGTATTTAAATAATCATGTCCCATAAAGAAAGAATTATCATTTAATCAGAACTCTCTTCCTTGCATATAGTCTTTAGTTAGGTTCCCGGCAGCCCTAAAGACAACACTGTATTAGGTTGACTGCCTCCTTGCATGCAGATAGATTTAGATATCCCCTCGTAAAGTTACACATAAATTATGCTTAAAGTAACCTGAAGCCCACTCTTCATATAAGATCAGAAGTAAAAAGGGTATAAGATGCCCCTTTTTATTAGACGTTACAAACTGAATAGGTATCTAAGGGTGAATTTTCACACATCGGGAGAGTACTTTTTCAGGAGCAAATATGGGAGATATCGGCTAGGAACTATGTTAAAAGTTCCTTTTTTGGACAGAGCGAGTCTGTAAAACGTCAGTAAGGATGGCCAGTGAGTGGTTGAGTGTGTAATGTTTATCCGAATTTAGCGATCGTAACCAAAGTGTGACGAACATTTAAAAATCTTCCATGGTGGCACAACAACAAGCTGTGTATGATATAAATTATATATTTTTACAGTTAATTTGAGATTCAAATGTAATTTATAACTGTTAAACAGGTTATGACTATTGCTGAATTCTGTATGTCAGAAGGATTAGATTAGCCAAGATTTACTCCTTGTAGGAAAATTATTAAACAAACTTAACTTTTTTCTTTCCTTCGTGTGGTTTTATAATACACTGGTATTTTAATGAACCACGTGCAGATAGATAGATCCCTACCTATGTAGTGAAATATGGTTTATATTTCAAAATATGTATTCACAAACAACTGTCTTCCAACACAATCCGGGATGCTTAATTTATATTCATTCATTTATATTATATTCATCCGGGATGGCCTTCATTTTATTCCACATTTATGGCTGAGAACTGTGACAAAGCATTAACACTCTTTTTGCCTTCAAGAGAAACAGTGGTCACATGCCAACGTTTGTGGGAAAATAGTATCGCTTTTCACCATGGGATGCTGCGTACACATTTCATCTGTACTGTTCCTGATGAAGAAAAATATCAAACTGATAACACATGCTTCGTTCCTTCATTGTACTCATTAATAAAGATTTCGTCACTTGTGATGATGTCTGCCACTAGTTCCATTTACAAATGTTTGGATAATGTAGTGTCCGATTCTTGTTTTATCTGAGTGTTGTACAACTTCATGTATGATTTGGTAGTTGAACATAACTCAATATTTTGTTCACGACTCTCCGCTACTTCATATGATAAAGAAAAATCATTTCTTACTTCACAACCACAGAGTCAACCACTATTATTGGAAATGTTACTTCTAAAAAAAACTGTCTGTGTTGTAATGTTCTACACAAATTTCTTAACTAGAATTGCCCCTTCGTGGGTGAATTATAGAAGCAGATATTTTAGATTTAGTGATTAAGCTTAAAGTTTTGTATTGAGCATATGGTTAGCTAATAACGGCTTCGTGCTGATTCTCATCTGATGGACTACACTGTCATCGAAATAAGATTCCAAACGTGAGCACAGAGGATTGAGCATTGTTTTCTTTTTGTATATGTGTGTGTTAAACGTAATATTTGGTGATTTTATTGCGTATAATAAAATAAAAATCTAACTGACTCTCTAAACTATGTCCGTGAATTTTTCGATGAACGTTTACATTGCATATGAAGGTAAAAATAATCTAACCCGTCCTTTCTAACTATTTTAGTGAAGTAGACATGAAACTAACAAACTATTTGTAAGTCTATAACGTGCCTTTGCCGCATTGTTAACAATGAGATTTCGAGCTTGTTTTCTTTAATTATGGCTGGTAGATATTATCGATCTTTCAAGTTATCAGCTTATCCCATAAGCAATGTCATATTTTTGCAAGGAAAGGAAAACAACGATAAATTATCTGAAACACTACTGTTAGTCAGGAAAATAGTTTCCATGCATTCCACAACACTCTGCCACCTGTCAACCAGTTGCTGAATTTCTTGCTGAAAGAAATAACCAGTTTGGAGGCAAAGAACTGGGTCACTGTTGGACGCACGTTATCCTCATTTTGCAGTGTCTTCCAGGAAAAGTTGTTTTGCAGGCTGCGAAAGAGACAGTAATCTGTTGGTGCAAGATCTGGAGAAAACGCCGGATAGGGGAGTTTCTCCCACCTACATTCCTCGATCTTAGCACAGGTCCTTGCTGCCATATGTGGGTGTGCGTTATCAATGTGGATGAGCACACCCTTGTGATTAACCAAAGCAGGATCTTTCTCCAACAATGCAGTCCGTAGGCGCTGAAACTGATGTTCTGATTACGTGGCAGAGATCAAAATAAATTATCCCATGGATACCTAACCAAATACTAAACATCACTTTACAGGGGTGGGAATCCTGTTTTGGCACAGTTCCTTCGCCCCCACTTTAGGCACACACTGCTGTTTGCGTATAATGCTGTGGTACATGATCCACATTTCATCACCCACCCACCCCCCGGCGCCCCCTGTCACCATTTTTTCCAGGAATGGCTCACGTCTGTGACGGGTGAGCAGGACACTGCAGATGTCAATTTACCGCTGATACTGTTCAGGCGTTAACGCATGGGGAACCCATTTTCCGAGTTCAAGTCCTGCAGATGACATTGAACGGTAGAATGGGTGACATGGAGTTCACTGGCCAGTTCTTCAACGGGTTATATTGTATTTGCCTCCACCGCTACTCGCAGGACATCGTTGTCCAGCTATACATGTTTCCCTTCTCGAGGCTTGTCGGTGAGGTTGGTGTTCCCAGACGGAAACTTCTGAAACCAGCTCCAGCACTTTCACACATCCACAGCACCCTGACCATATACGGCATTTGCGTTTCTTGTCGCTGCGCTGGTTGGATGTCCCTGGTGAAAGGCATACAGCATGACATCACATATGTGGTGCTCCGACACTGTCAGGATCAAACCCAAGCCACTTCAAGGGCCGTTCTCCTTCTACACATTGCTGCACAATGAAGTGCCCTATTTGACTCAGCTACAGTGCTGGATCTACGGGGAGCAAAGGGGGGCAAGCGCTCCCGGCAGCACGTTTAGGGGGCAGCAAATAGCTAAAACTAAAAAAGTAAAAGCTACTAAAAAGGAAGTAAAATCGCACATTAAATTAAAATTGATCTAAACGTGTTTAAATTTCAATACCGGTGCGCTAAGACAGTTTTTATATTATTCCATACAACTTACTTTCGTCTTTAAAATTCAAAACCGTGATTCAAGTCAGATAGTCAGGTCTAATGCCTTACTACAGTTAGTAACAGCAACGCCACGATAGGCTCCAGAGATGATAAGAAAAGTACACTACGTGATACAAGACAAAGCTGTGGCCGTCTCGTCGGCCAGTCGTGTTGTTTGGCTAAAAAACGATGGAAAAGGCGGTGAAAAGAGTGGAAAAATTTGACTTCCCCGTAGGGAAATTTCTAGATCCGGCACTGCTCAGCTATGTCACATGCCATCTACTTCACCATTCGCTGGTCAGATTGCGTCATTGTAGCGGTCATCGCAAATACGATATTACTCATTCGATAAGCTGATAATACCTCTCATGATGTTCAACAGTACTAATACGTGTTGCAAAAGTCTTGAGATATTATACGTAGATACAAAATCTAATTATAGCAGTGTTTTAAAATAATATAGTTGTCTCTTTGAGAGCTATATCCACATTGTAACATTTTTGATGGTATGTCGGTAAGTCAAATATGTGTGATTGTGTATGTCACATTTAATTAATTTGAAGTAGAATTGGAACACTTTTCAGAAGGTTAACTAAGAAATAATCTAGTAATTTTAGGTGATTATTCAAAAGACAAAATAACAAGTAGTATGGAAACAACCCTGTTTGAAAGAGATTTATTTTATATTTATTTAGAGTTACTTAAAGAAAATGCGTGTTACTGGTAAAAGCTAAGCATGCATCATATGATTTAGTACTGAGCTATATATATATGTTTTAAATAATTACATATTGAACTATATGTATTACGACATTATCAGTTGCTATGATAAACATGCGTTCCCGCTGGATTCTAAAGTGTAGAACATCATTTTGAATAAAATATTCCGGCTTAAGAGATTATGTGCGAATTGCTACAAAAGTGTTTTCTTTAGTTATTGATTAAT
>JAGDQP010009577.1:36198-58520 GCA_022664845.1 Lepisma saccharinum
ATAATACTAGATTAGATTTGTGTACGTCCAGTTACTTTAGAAGTACCTATCGTCTGGATAATCATAGTAAATTCCTTTTTGTTCGTTTGAACTTGGGCTGTCTCGATGACGAAGAAATTAGAGAATTTAAATCAAGATATTATCATTATATTTTTGCTCTTATACTTAAATTTAACAACCCAGCCCTGTTACGCACTAAACACTAATGGCGACCAAACATTTACGCTACAAAGAGCACATATTGCAAATATAAGAATTCAAGTAGATTTACAACAATATTGAATGTGAATGTTTGTGTTTTAATATATGCAACAAATATGGAAATAAAACATCCCTAAAAGTTCAACTAGCCTGTTTGTTGTAATCTCAAAGTTTAATAATTCTTTCATAAGAGAGTTCAATCAATAACAAACGTTGTTATACGATTCATGTTATATTTCTTCTGGAGTTTGAATGTGACAGTTAACAGAATAAATGAGTCTATGTGTCTTCGATAAAATCGAGAACAAACAATTGGTGGTTTGCCAGGTTTCATAAATTGAAATTACAATAAAAAAAGAGTTTCAAAGAAAGAGGGTTAGCAATATTTTCTATCAGAGTGTTATACGTATCGTTGTGCTGGTTGTAAATTATAGCTGGCATATTACCATTTTTTGAAGCACAACAGTAAAAACGTTCATTTCAGCTAAACGATATACATAAAATATTGGATACTGTTTCTCTCAAAGATTCAGCTCTGAAGTACCATTGGGTTTTAACTTCAATTCGGATACATATTCATGTACAAAGAGTAACCGCCGCGTAGAATAGCGCGTGTCGAACGTAGGGACATTGTGGTCACAACTGATAGAGACAATATTTGATGTTTATGGTAGAAACTATTATTCCGTCCTTACTATAGGAATATTCAGATTCAACTACGAACTCACCGTATCAAATCAAAAGCAACACTTTCTTTAAATATTCTTCTAGATTTAATTTTCAGGATCTCAAGAGCCAACTTCCTACGAGTTTATGGATAACACTTTTCGACGATTACTTTTTTCGGGGCAGAGATGGATAACGTAGTGGCTGTGGTCTTAGTTTATGTATCGTCTCTGCATTCGACTGCTGAAAATGAGTAAAACGCTGGAACCTTCAGTCAAGATAATAGACAGTGGTGTGCGTACCCGCGTGCTTCTCCTTCGTTGATACGGAGACAACAACGTTAACTTCTGGACTACGGAGGCTGTTTAGAACAACTTTTCTCTTTGTACAGTTTTCTACTATTTCAAATTACATTTAATTGGTTTAGTGGCCAAGTCGTATATTCTAAAGAAAATTGCACTGGAGATATATATATTGCACTGGAGGTACGTATAGTATCCTTTAGGTACTAAGCCACTGATTATCAAGGGATGTACCCATGTAAACTAGTATACCACCCAATTACAGAGCAGGGCCACAACAAAAGCAACATTTTGCTATTAAAATGTTAAAGCAAAATGATATATGTAATATACATTAAATATTTTAAACAGCATTATTTATTAGCTCAAGAAATATACGTATATTTTCATAATACAAAGTTAAATTATTAAAATTATGGATCAAATAACTGCCTTTCTTTCTGTGTTAATCAAATTTTAAACTGGTTGAGTTGCATTCTAAATAAAGTCTATCTCTAGCTTTTAATAGTATTCTGTCACTGCAAAGCATAGCTTGCTACATGTCTCATCTAAAAGAAAATATTTTACCATTTTAAATTCGAAAAACAAACGGGAAACATTTGCGCGGTATGGGGCAAAATTACCGAATGCATTTCTGAATTTTTCAAGTGATTCTTTCCTAATACCACATCTGACGTCGTAAAGGATCACTGTACGAAAGGATCGTTGCTAAGATTAAGTGAACAACGCACGGTCATGGATTTGCGAAAAAGTAAATGGGTCGATAGTTTTCAGTCCAATACAAACCACGTCAATATGTACTAGAACGTCATCTTCATTGTGCCTTGTTGTTTGATAATAACTATATACCTAACTACAGTTTACTGTACACCTCTATGTGCTATTACTGTTAAAATCAGTTGCGGATAACAGGTACTAATTCATAGCCTGAATCATTGACATATTGTTAAGCTCAAAACAGCCCAGAGTGCTTAACTATTTATGGATTGTAATTAAATAAAACAATGTGAGATTTTCTTCAGCCTAGTCGAAAAAACTGCCTTCAATTCTATAAGTAAGAATTTTATTCGGATTTTACATCATGATATCGAATAAAATGCTTCAGTTTCAAAAGTCAAGAAAACTCAATCCTGTTTGCAGAACGATCTATTTTGGTTTGTCTTTTACTAATATCTCAATTAAGAATGTATATGAATATTGATATTAAGGTTGATAAAAATGTATATGAAAGATTTCAGATCAGGGAACAAATTTCAGTCGATTTGCAGTACGCTTCGCTCTGTTCCTGGTGTTCATATGTTATAAACATGTATGGATGCAGGTCTGTTTTCTAAACTAAATGAATCATTCATACTTGGTATCTCAAACGCCAGTAGTTAACAAAGTAAATTTATTAATTAAGTATCCTATTCATGTAGAAAGCAAACCGGTTAACGTTGATAGTTACCAATCTGTCCAATCGGACCGGAAGCAATCAAGGGCTCCACAAATATGTTTTTATGAACGAAATAGTAGACCAAGTGATACAACGTTCAAAACTTTTGAGACACCTAACATGTATATTAAATATTAGACGACTCAAAAAATATTGGTGAGAAACTTATATAGCCTGCTACATTTTACGTTATTCTAACGGAACCAAAAATGTTCTGTCAGATTTTAACAATACAAAGAGAAACATGAAAACTTGAAGTTAACCGTATCTGAAAACTCATGAATAGTTCCCATCAGTAGGAATGATGTATTAGCTTGGGCAGACTATGGATCGCTCGGTGGTAACACGAAGCAAGACGTCAAGCCAAGAAATAATCCTATTGATGTGTCATCTCTTTGAGGGTTCGGAAGCGTCGTCCTTGCAGATTGTTGTCTAATGAGTGGAATAATTGCAATCCGAAGGTGTAATGTCAGGGGAATATGAGCAATGTATTAGTATCCCCCAATAAAGTTGGATAATAGTGCCACAGGTGACCTTAATAACAAGTGTATTTGTGTTCTTAAATCATTCACAAGAACTGGCTTCAGAATTTTAAGACTTTATTAACGTTCCAATTGCTGCGCGTACACAGTTGCATTGATTGTCTGTACAGGTAGCAGCAGTTCGCGATGCACGATATTCTGAGCCAACCACCAAACACAAAGCTTAATCTTCTGTTGATACAGTGCTGAATTTGGTTGTTTCGGAAGTAGCGCATATGGTGTGTACCAATGAAGACGGCACTGTGGAGAATCGAAAGAACCCACTTCTCATCGCAGGACAAAACTGTCCAGATATAATCCTTCCCCTGGCTGTGCAGCAAACAAACACAGGCATTTGCGCGTGTTGCTTTCTGAGCCGCAGTCAGTTCATGTGGGATCCATCGTTCTACCTTATATGTTTCCCAAGCTGATGAAGGTATTGTCGAATGGTTTTTGCACTGCAATTAGATGCTTCTTCTTATACGTCAAATATTTTGTCATGATTGGTCTGTATAGTCGTCTTTGTGGCTCGTTGTCTATGGAGTGTGTACGTAGTGCGTCCTGCAGAGACTCATCGCCGTCCTTAAATTTGTTAAACCACCGTTCTACCATCCACTCATTTACCTCATCTCGACAGACTGCCTGATATTTTGTTCATCCCGCTGCTTTAGCGCTTCTTCTCAGTTGAAATAGGGGTGTTCGATAAGGCTGAGGACCTATAGAACTTCGGGTGTGATAATGTATCGTCTTGTCGTCGGTTACTTGAAACCGTTCGAGTATTTGAAATTATCGAAGTTTCGGTATTATCGAAAGTTCTAGTATTATCAAAACTTTGGGTAATTTCGAAAATTTGATTATTACGTGTATACTCAAAACTTCGAATATTATGTGTGTGTGTGTGAGTGTGTGAGTGGGGGTACCACCCGAAAGACACAAGATAGAGAGATGCGCTTTTGCACATACTTTGTGCCACAGACAAGAAAAAAGGCACGGCAAAAGTTGTCTATCGTACCATTTCATTTCAAGATGATGGCCAAAAGAAAATGGAGGCCAACGGGAAAGTGACGAAGTATGATCGCGCTAATATTCTAAACGGGTGAACCGAATCGAGTGATTCTTTACACGATTACTGACCCTAATCACCTACAGGTTATAATTTTATGAGGCCGCTACCCCGGCTGCCGCCAAAGAGAATGTTCGAAAACGGCAAAAATGGGGGTTCTTCTGCAACCCCCTCATCGGAGGGGGGTGGGTCCGATTACTGCGGTACATGGTCATAGGCATTTCAAGATGGCGGCAAAAAAGAAAATGGTGGTCATAGGAAAGCGTGCTAAAAATAGAAGAGCGGGCTCAAGTCCCGATTTCTAATCGTTATGTATTACTGCAGTACGTGATCGTAGGCATTTCAAGGTGGCAGCAAAGAAGAAAATGGCGTGCAACAAGTTGGCGGCAAAAAAGAAAATTCGAACACTGGCGGAATGCCGGGCCTAGCTTGTTTTTCACCCACATGCAACAAGTATTTGGTGAAAAGAGATCTTTCGTAATCTAATGAAATTTAGTTTTCTGTTACCATCCCAGTATTCACCTTTTTTAATTTTAGTTTAAATTTAATTCGGTTTTATAACTTTCAACTATTCTAAAATATATCAATAATTTGGTATAAAATCTACCTACTTACATAGCTTATATAAGACCATGAGTCCACAAAGGAGAAAGAAAATAGGCTAAAATATACCACTGAAACGTATTAAACGTCAGATACAAAAATGACGGTGATAGATAAGTGACTGGCTCTTTGTTTCGGAAAAGAAAGAAACACTGATAGGTGTTGTGTGCAGGACATTGATAATATCATATTTCTTTCAACAATGGCAAACCGAAGAACTGCACGGCCGGTTTTCTTTGAAAGTCCGTTTGCAACGTAATACTAAACATGAGAGAATTCTTGAGAAAATAATAGTCTGTTTTTCTTTCTTTACGAAGTGATCGCAAGTTATTGAATTTGATACGCATATTGAATTAAAGCAGTATGAAATCTAATTATTTCATCTTTACATTAATATTGAGAAGAAAACTTACGCGTGATACGAATGGCAACGTATAGACAATTCACATTTACATTTTTTTTTTTTTTTCAAAAAATAGCAATTTTAAAAGGCTTTAAAATTTTCCAGTTACCAGATGATGCTTTATTCAGGAATACTACGTAGGTCTGGTTGTACATTCCATCAACCATTGACCAAAGCACCCTTTTAAATTTTTCTCAAGACGTACCTCAATACCTCTTTTCTGCTCGCCGCATTGATGTAATCGGACCTGAGTTGGAATCCAAGACAGAGCATGTATGTTTTTCTTCTTCACCCCTTCCATCTCTTTTCTGTCATATGTAAAGGTAAAGTTCTTCCTTGTGCTTAGCACCATGCTATGAATGCACATAGTAGGTGCGGAGTTAAATCTCCACACTTTCTTGATCTCAGCCGTAGATGAAGGTGGTGTTATCGGCACCACGGTTCGGCCGCCTTCCCCCTTCCCAGGTACCCATTAAATCTGAGGCTGGTGTGCCGCAAAGTAGCTCGGCGTCGTATGTACAATATTTTGTGATAATGTAAATTTACTGTTAGAGATACTGCGTCTATGTCTCTTTTCCGTGTTTCAATTTTTCTTTACATATGGATCATTTCCTCAAACCAAAGATTCTAATTTCTTTGGCAACTTGAAATAGTTTAATAAAATCATCGAAATATTAAAATGTCGCGATAAATGAACGCAAACTTAAATGCTTGAGTAATTTGATAATCTCAAACATTTCGAGTCTCAAACAATTCGAAAACTTCAAATATTTTGAGACTCTCGAATATTTTGACAATCAGCTAGACAAAAAACGCTGATCGGTAACACCCTTCTCTCAAAGTCGAGGCTCTAGGCAACGTGTATCCAGAAACTAATTTTGAATGCAGTCCGCATACGCGAATTTGGGGGAACTTCGATGTCGTAGAGTAACCAAAAGCAACATATACTTGACACATGCATTTAGACCAGTGCCCATTAAAAATAGAAAATCCATTCGAAAGTTGACGTTGGACGTCACAGACAAACATACAGACGGACGGACAGACAGCGCGGTCTATAATAGGGAGCTTCGCACCTAACATTCTCAAGATTTGTTTCAATGATACTTGAAGGTTAGATATTACACAAAATTTTGACAATCTCAAATACTCGAATGGTTTCGAGTGCCGCATAATAAAAGTCTTCAGCCTTATCGAACTTCCTTACCTCTACCTATATCAGAAGCTGTCTTTATCCAGAACTTTAATTTAAACCCTCGAAACAGATGTAAATTTCTCCTTTTTCTGCCTGCCCTGTTTTTGCCACAATCGGTAAAGTGACGGTTTGTAGACTAATGGTGTCTTGGATTCCTATCTCGTTCGGGTGATGCATGTGTTCTCTTCCTCTCTCTCTCTCTCTCTCTTTCCTGACAGACTACTTAAGCCTTGTACATAAACAATGGTGTTAAAGATCTGTGGGAAAAAACTTTTAAAACGAACACTCTGCATTATGTACAACTATGATAACCTCGAATGCATTGTTTCTTTCAAACACTCCGATAGTCCCGAACTTTTCAAAATGTTCAAACGAGTCGATAAATGAGATCATATTGAGACGTTTCATTATTTGCTGCTTTCAAACAATTCTACACTCTCGCACAGTTCGAGTGTCTCGAACTCGTCGAATGTTTCGAACATTTCGAGTGCCTCGAACACTTCGAGAATCTCGTATATTTCGAGAGTCTCTAAAGTTCGATAATTAGATAATTTAAAATTCTTTATCGACGAAACGGTTTTGAAATGTTATCAAATTTTTATCGATTTCTCGATTATCGGAACAGCCCTAAGTTGAAACTCGTACAGCACGCAGATTCGTAGGTTTCGGTTCCCATGTTTGACCTACTCTCATTGAAGTCTCTGTTTAACTGTGGTTACAAATGCCAGCTGACGACAAGATAAAACAATCCCTAATAGATAACCTCCCCCTTATCTTCCTCACCTGTGAACGAACAGTGTGGGGAGAGAGTGTATTTTAACACATGAGAAACGGGCATAAATTTATGGGTTCCTTTTTATGTGATAATACATTTTATTACAATAACAACTGCACTCTTTTGGGGCCATTTGAGTGTAAAGAAGTTCAGAATGCTGTCAGTGGTCCAGAAATAGAGGGAGACTGGGCTACATAACACTTCTCATTTTTAATCTTAAGTAGGATGCCTTACCACACTGATACTTTGTTTATACGCCACTAAAATGGTACTGACCTTCTTCAAACTCATATAACATAGAAAGTAGAGTTCCGATTGTAACTAGGACATACAATTATTTCCACTTATTGTTGTGCAAAATATATCTGTCCTTAGGAATTTCCCGTTAATTTCTTTTGAGCCTTTAAGAGCTCAGGTGTAAATATAGGAGAAAAATATATATTCCAGGTCTCAAGATCTTCCCAAGAAGGATAATATATCTCAACTTTACAACATAAGAACGTCATGTCTATGGAGCTCCGGGTATCCCTGTGTACGCAATCACCAACTTACCAGATGAATTTCAATAATTAGTCATTTTGCTTCATATTAAAATCTTGTTTGAATACATTCATTAATTTCATAGTAATTTTCCTAGATACTGACTTTTGGGAGATTCTGTACAATTCCAAGCATATTAAAACAGCGTACCGTAAGATTAATATTTAATCGATGCTAGGGAACGTAATCTCGTATTAACTAAGAAAAACTCCATTTCAGTTGAGACAAAAATATAATTAGCATTAAAATCATTTGTTTATGGATAGAGATTTCCACATTATCTATAATTGATAGTTCTACTTAGCTCAGAATAAACTACAGTATATTAAGAATAAAGATATTGTACATCAAAATATTTGAAATAATTTCATGTTTGTCTCCTTTGAAACCAGTCCAATTATGTCCAACATCTTATTGTTGTGAAAAATAAAATATCTTTCTTCGCAAACTAAAATATTTCGCAAACTTCAGTTCTCCACAGGTTCCTAGAAAACTGATGAGATTATCGCAAGATTTGTCATAAGAAATGCTGTATCTACAAATAAATATTTATAACGTATTGCATATTGTTAACATTGTTAAACATGTCCATGGTATAATTCTTTAATATTCTCAGAATTATGAGGATTATTCGTGAAATATTAATGTTCTGAACCTTTGTTGTATTTCTTCGATGAAATTTTGTACAGCACAGCTGCCCAGCAAAAGAAGCAACAAGGTTATATAATTATGTTTAATGTTGTTAATTATGTTAAAGAGAAGCAAAGAGTTATATAGTTATGTTTAAATTCCATGAGTCAGATGTGTTGGCAGATAGTATTTACCTTGTTACATGCATTGGGAGGTCAGAAGGTAAGAACAAGATTTAAGATTGCATAGAAGAAATATGCAGAAGTCTTTATTTGAATATGCAGCTATTACGGTAATGACAATGACAAATGTCTAACAAAAAAGAATCTAAGGATTATCTGATAAAAGTTTAGTTTTCAGAAACTTTTTTAATTCCGTAAAAATTAAGCCGGTCAGAAGAGTCCATCCAGATGGTAGATGAAGTGTAAATTCTATACTAGAAAGTAAATTACATTCATTTGAAACATTTTCTTTTATAAATGTATTCTTACCAACTATTCAGATAAATGCATACACTAAAACAATGTAGTAGATATAACAATATTATGGTCAACGAGACCATAAAATGTGGTTATTTTGGAACCATATTTCTTATGGTTGCATTTACAAAAAAAAATATATATTGTTAAGCGTGTTTTGTTAGTTTAACAAAACTTGGGAGATTGTTATCAACAGCTTACTATACGCTAACTAACAATACTTTATTCCTGAATTTACAATAAATCAACCCGAAATGTAGTAGCCTCATCTATTGGTATTGAACGTTTTAAAACAGTTTGTCTTTGTAGTAACAACGTTTTGCAGTGATAGTATTATCACCGCACATCAATAAAAAAACAATCCCACTGGGAGACTTAAGTTATCGCCTCGCGGGTGGGTTTGAAGCTTGAACTACAGTGTTCGGCCCTTAAAAGAGTCAACTGTTAGGCAAATCGCTCCTCTTCTACTTCTAACAAAGACTCACACTAATATATGCAAGAATAAATATTAACGTGTCATTGTTTCCAAAATCCTTTAAGAAATTTCTTTAATCATATGTCAGTATATAAAAACAACTATCCTACGTTTAATTCTGTAAAGTTAACCCAATTGTTTAAATAAACCTCTGGTGTCTACGAGCTTCCTTGTTAAAAACGGTACTGTCATATGTTGACCATAAATATATCAACAAAAAATGATAATTACAAACGCGTAATATAAATATGCGTATATCCCACGTTTAAATATTAATGTTATTATATTGATCATTATCTGCATCATCAAAATTATCATCATGAACTCCTCATAAAAGTCAAGATCCATGCGTTTGCAGTAACTTTGTATTTTTTTTTATTTGTTGTGACGTTAAATATGGCGCCAACATTTCTTTGTACTTCCCATAACACGAAGTATGGTAACCGTGTACGCATGCACAACAAATTTATGTGTGAATAAGGTTAAATCAACAATAATGTATAGTTAGTTCCGCCCTAACAAATCAGTATTGTTAATAAAATGGTTAAAATATGATCAACTTAACAACACTCAATAAACAATGCTGAATCAACATTTATTCTAACTACTGGCACGTCACACATCGTAAATATGACCATATTTTGCGTTACTATAACGATAATTCTTGCAAAATCGTTTAACAATACTCATATTGTCCCTGGTACTCCAGCATGTTTAGAGTTTATTGTTAAGTCCTAATACCATGACGTATTTATAAATCTGTTATACTCCAGTATATTTTATACATTTTATATACACCTGCAATTGATATTCATTTTAAAGGCTTTATAGTCAAGCCGAGTAATATGTGGACAGGGAATCAGATTTCATAAGTGTATGATGTATTACCAAGTATATGCATCAATGTATAAGTCAAAAATATTTTTCATATATGCAAAGCAATCATCCCTATCGAATTTTGTCTATACATTCTATAAAATATCAAGTCATGTTGCAAAGTGGAAAACCATGAGCACGTGCTGAGGTAAATATTAAACAAGTTGTGGTGTTCTAAATAATATGTAATCACCTAGACCTAGTGATTCCGCCAGACCCATTATCGGGGAATGTCACCCCCAAATCCTCGAGAACATCCCCCAACTTAAACATTTTTGCGGTCAGAAATAGATAGAAACCATACAAAACTCTGTTTACACCCTCCCAATTTTGACTTTACATCCTCCCAAATTGAAAATCCCGGTGGAATCCCTGTCTAGGCAGCAGCTCGGATATAAAGTTACTGATGAACTTCACCAGAGTTAGTGAATGAAAATTACAATGACTGTTAGCTCTCAGTCAGACTGTTCGATGAAAATCTCTAAGAAACTATTATAAGAAAGAGAATTAAGTTGAATCATTTAAGCGTGATATATTTTGTAAGTAAATGTTACATAGCAATAACAGGAATAGTATTTCAAGATTTTCAATTGAGGCTTAGATTTCCAAATGGATCCACATCAGACAAATTTCAAATTGAGATATGATACTCCCCAGTTTCCGCCTCATATGTAAACTAAATTATTTGCATATCAATATGTTAATTTGTGATTATTTAATCTGTGTCCTATATGTAAATTCATGTAGGTTATAAGAAAATCTCTTTCTTCCCCCTTCGAATGGTCGGTCATACCAGTATTATCTCCTATCTCTATTTTTCTATAATCATGATATTAATTTGTTAATGTATGATGTTATAATGTATGTGTGTACTTTTTATCTGTGTTAAGAACGTGGAAGGCTGGCATTTTGTCAATTTCTTGAATTTGCTGTACACCAGCAAAGGATGTAGCAGTAAAAAAATTCCAGCCTAACGGTAGTCGGCTGAGTTTTCTTTGTAAGTGTGTGATGTGACGTTGTATTTTCAGCCAGGAAATGGGAGCCAAAATTGGAAATGGGGCCAGGAATGGAAGAGTCCAAAAGTTTTGTAGGTGAAAGACGTGGATCGCAGGGTTTGTTTCTTTTCCATGTTCTTTTAATTCATCTGCTTGGGTACAGTTTTATATTTGGGGTCCCGAGCATTGAGAGCTCATAACAATTCAGCTCCTGGAAGGAGCAGCATATCTTCAGAAAAGCTCTCCAACATGAAGCAAGCTCTTCGATAGCGTTCTAGAAAGTATATTTTAACTAAGTGCAAAAATCGAAAAAGTTGGACATAGAAGTTGGCAGGACGTGGTTTGAGTCCTGAATGAGAGGGCAGCAAGCGGTTCATCGGAGAAGATATGTGTGAGTTCGGTTTCTTTGTTATCCGTAAGAAGTCAATGTTTCTTTGATATTAGCAACACTTGTCCCGTGGTCTAAATTTGGGTTTGGGGTAATAAGTTCTAATTTTCTTATGTCTTTCTTTCAGTATTGCACACAAGAAAAATAAGCATCTTAAGGGCCGAATTCTGAATAAGTTGAGGAACAAAGTTAGCTGACGGTGGACCTGGTTCGCCTGAAAAAATGTCAGACAAACAAGACCTCCTCACATCAGTACCTCTGCCATAAAATTGGACGATAGAGCAACGTCCGATCTACCCTTTTAAAATTTCGTCCCAAGAAGGTGTTTAATCCTGGGTTGAAAGTCAAATTTGTATTATGCTCAAATAAGTGATTAAGTATTTTCAGAGGGTAAGTTCACGATTCGTAAAAAATTTCCAAGTAAAGAGGGTTCGATACCCTCGTCAGTTCTTGTTTCAAATTTGAAGAGTTTATCAAAAACAATTGTTGACAAGTAAATTTGCTGGCCAAACAAGCGTTGTAAGATAAATCGAAACGTCTTTCGCCTCCACGCCTCATCGAAATCCAAGAAGATTTAAATTTTATATATTATATTAGCATCAAAATATATACTGGCGTAGTAAAAAGTAATCCATTATTTTTGCATGATATTGAAGGTTTGACTTACCATAGTTAGAATGATCCGATTTAGGTCACATATGCGCCGTTTTGTTCGATAACTTGTTGCCATTTGGAAGGTAATATCATGATGCCTCTCTTATAGAAGTCCTTGTCCCTATTGGCAAAAAATTGAGACAGTCGATGTTTACAAGCCTCTCTTGATGCGAATTTTGCACCAGCAAACGTGTTCGCCATGGACAGGAACAGATGGTAATCACTCGGTGCCAGGTCCGGACTATAAGGTGGATGCATAAGAACCTCCCAACCAAGCTCCCGGAGCTTCTGGAGAGTCACTATCGATGTGTGTGGCCTGGCGTTGTCCTGCTGGAACACAATGCCTCTCCTATTGGCCAAAGCTGGGCGCTTCTGGGCGATTGCTGCCTTCAGACCGTCCAATTGTTGACAGTATAGTTCCGAGTTAAGGGTTTGGCCGTAGGAGAGCAGCTCATAGTAGATAATTCCCTGCCAATCCCACCAAACACACAGCAAAACCTTCCTGGGCGTCAATACTGGGGCTTGGGCACCGTGTGCGCCGGCGCACCGCGCTTCGACCACGACCGTTTTCGCGTGACGTTGTCGTAAGTGATCCACTTTTCATCACCAGTCACCAACAGCTTCAGAAATGGGTCGCTTTTCTTGCGATTCAGCAGCGATTCGCATATGGAAATTCGGTCCATGAGGATTTTTTGCGTTAACTCGTGTGGCACCCATACATCAAGCTTCTTTTTGTATCTAGCCTTATGCATATGGTTTCACACGGTTTTTTGTGCAATGTTTAGCTCTTGGGCAATCGAAACAGTGCTTACATGACGGTCGGACGCGACAATGTCCATGATTTTATCGACATGTTCGACACGTGGCCTTCCAGTGCGTGGTACATCTTTGACGTCAAAATTACCGGCACGGAATCGACGAAACCAAAATTGCGCGTGATTGGCTGTTACAGTATCAGGACCATAAACACTATTCACATTTGCAGCCGCCTGGCTTGCGTTTTCGCCTTTATCGAAGAAAAACTGTAAAATATAGCGTATTTTCTCTTTGCTAGTGTCCATTTTGACGCGCGGTCACACAACACTGAGTCAACTCATCACAACTATCTGAACATTGTTTGTAGTACGCAATCTCATCGTTTGAACACCATCTCGTTGAACCCGATCGGACTTATAGAACGCGAGATACAGATCACTGAAGCCATCTATTGGCAAAATAATGTATTACTTTTTACTACACCAGATATATTTAATATATACACAAGTCTAGTGTTCTGTTTTGCATAATATGTAGTTCCTGTCTTGACCAGAATAAGTTTATATGGTAATTTGCGTGTCCCATTGACATTCGTTAGTGTATTAAAAAACTGATCTGGCTCTGTTGAGCATCAGATGACTGAACTATCCAGACGTAAAGTTCTACAAAGAGCACAGCAAAGTAATATTTAAATAGAAAACCTATAACTCAACATTAGTGAGTTATTTTTTTCATTTTCAAACGCAGATAAAGGTTCCACAGTTGGGCGGTTGGGTTGACAAGTGGTGTAAGTCCAAAAATTAAGGAAAATAGACTAACAATATTGATGAATACTAGACAGTAGATCTATTATATCGTGAAGTGGTGTGGGTACCAGTTCTATAGTCGCCACATAATGCGTTGAAAGTTATTTCACTTTATGGAATGGCCAAGCAGTTTCAACATTCAATCTGCACTCCTGAAAAAATTGCTATTATAAACTTACACCACTTGTAAGCCAAACCGCTCAATTCCGAAACCTCCAGTATTATTGTTGGCAACCTAATACTTTTCCAACTATTTCTGAGTTATTCATAGCTGGAATATTTCCCTAGTTTCGAAGAAGTGAATAACAAATATTTATTTATATTTCCCTATGGCGCTTGCACAAAGACGTTTTTAGAAATGGACTGCTGAATTTCAGTTTCGTCTAATTCGTCAGAGTCCACAATTGTCACCTAATTATAATTCTGTTCAAAGATTTTATCACACAATATTATTATATTATATTATAACTGATGTATTAGATCTAATGAATGGCCTTAACATTCTTCGTTAAATATTTTGAAGGTCCAGGACAAAAATAAACAGTTCATTTCGTAATTTTTAACCTATTGCATTTAAGTTTTCATATCTACGTACTCAAAAAAGTTTTGCAGAAAGACAATATCTAAAATTGCTTGTATATGTGCCTATAAAATTATGAAAGTTAGATTTTTACTGATAAGATATTAAACTGAGTCTGAATTAGGTCTAAATGTGTCATATGGCTACTCTAGTCTAGTATGTGATGTCCTTCAAATAGTAATGCATTATTTGCAGGGAGAAAGGGGGAAATTCCATGACACCTCGTGTGTACCTGGTTTATTGTAGAGGAAGAAAAAATAGTGCATTTATGTCCAGTACTCCAACAGATACCGGTATGGTTGGGCATTAATTTTCCCCAACATCTTTTGGTAACACATAACACCCTTGTAAATAGTTTAATAGAATTGAAACCATAACGTTGGTGGCTGGTGCTTGGATAAACACCAACTTTACTAAGTTACTTACCTTAAAAGAAGACAACAGTTAAAAAAATTAGTCAATCTCGTATAAACGACAAGATTTCAAGGATACTTCGAATTAGTGATTCCAATATTGACGTACAATAGTAAATAACTGGCGAATGGTGCAGCTTACGTAACCGCGAATTCATAATTTCAAAGCAACATTACTTATCCGCATGTGTACTAGTTGCACATTGTTATTTTACCTCAGAATTCGAGATGAATAACTCCATTCAATTCACAGTTCAAATCTTAACGAAATTGTTTGGTGACAATGGCACTTCTTTCGACTACTTATTTGCATTTTGAGTTTCATATATAAATTCATATTGTTCAGTATGGGTGAGTGGTGACACTCGCTGCCTTGTAATCAAGAGCTCCCGTATTCGATACCTGTTAACCACACAAATGTTTTGGATTCCTTAGAACGTCCTATTCATCAGATAGAAGGCAATTACAAATCACCTTTAGGTCACTTTGCCCAGGGACTTATAGGTTGAACATTTATCATCCTATAAATTCGCAAGCTGAAAACTTAATCATAGGAACATCAATAGTAAAAACACGATCCATGGTAATAATTGCTATGACTGTTTCATAGAATATATCTAAGAACATAGTTTACTGTAAGTAACATTCTGTCAGATATAATATTTTAGCTACAATAGATGATTTCTAACTATAAGGTCACGTGGTCACATCACACGTACTTGGATTATTTTGATTTTCAGCCTTTCTTCTTCATTTGTTGCATTTGAATAGTTAATTAGAAGTTGGAAGTACATTTTGAGATGTATTTAAGAATTCTTATAGCTTGTCAATTTTGGAAATTACCAAAGATATATGGGCTTGGTTCAGAAATTCTGTCGGCCAAGAAAAGAAAGTATAATATCCCGTGTAAAGCTGTTGTTGCTTATAACACAGACCATGCCATGTCAGTTTGAACCATCGACAGTAATGTATTGTTTTCCTTTCTTCCTTTTTATGGCAGGGGATTAAATATGGAGAGTAAAGTCGAGAAGAACGAATATTTTCGGCACATAACGTTGAGTTTGTTCGATTTGTGTCAGCCTTGGAGGTGTATGGTGACAACACCAGTAGTGATAGTACTGCCCAAAGGTGGTACGCGCGTTTCAAAATGGAACAGTTTGAAAACTACCAACTGTCAACGAAAATCAGACTTCGATTATGACTATTTGAATACGTTAATTCATGCTGATCCACACCAAACGACACGGGAATGGGTCACATAGATGAACTGTGCCGCATAGACGAACCGTATGCAGAGTAACTTAGTGCGTGTGTTTCTCACATGCTCACTGATAACAACAAACCCCAACGTGTAGCTAGCAGCTACGTGTGCCTTCTTATTCGCTCGTCATCGCTCCGCTCCTGAACAACTTCAACTCTTTTGTCCAAAATTACCATGGTGACGAAAAATGATACATTTTCATCAACTCACACACAGGAAACAATGGCTCAGAGTAAACAGAAAGGAACCATATTGTACAAAAAGTTAACTGCATCTACGCAAGATATTGTCCATTTGCTGGAACCAAAAAGAAATAATTAACTTTGAGCTCTTCTCCTGGAACGTCACAATATTGCAAACATTTGAGTCGAATCCAATTGGCTATTGCTGAGTAAAGACCAGCAAGACACCATCCTGTGATTCTCCAGATACACAACGCCAGACCTCTCACTGCAATCATGACGAAAAGAGTTCTTCACTACTGTGAGCTAGGGAAACATCCGGCATACTCCCCACATCTTCCGCTTGTGGACTATCGTCTGTTCCTTGAACTGTCAAACTCATTGCATGGCAGATTGCACGCGGCACTGAACTCTTAGGTTGAAAATTTCTTCGCCCAGACATCCGTGTATTTTTACAACAAATGGATCGAGGAGACCCTGAACAATGGGAGACAGTCGTGCAGAATAGTACACTGGCTTCCTTGATTCGTGCTTGAATGGAATTTTAAGAACTTGGAAAGAATTTCTGTACGCACCCAATAGTAAATCCTAGATTTTTTTGTTTGAGAGAAACCCCTTATTTAAGTTGCTTTGCTGGGGTGTAACTTTTGTAGAATATTTTCATGTTTCAATAAATTACAAATGTGTCCATTTACAAGCGCAATGAGTCAGTCAAGATATGATTCTAATATAACTTCAGTGAAAATATTACATTGTGGTGCAAAACAATATAAGAATTATTTAATTATATAAACATATTTAACTTAGTGTGCAAAGGACAGATCAGGTCTAACGCTCCTTCATACTGGACCTGAAAAACTTACAGTTGCTGTGGTCACTGAAAGAGATATTGATACCATTATGCGTCTTCTTTATGCATATAGATAATGATACTTGCGGCAGCGAGTGGAACACACGAATATTTCCCAAACGACATTTTCCTTATTCCACTCCATGATGATTCCAAAAAACTTTGGTAAACTTTATTTTATATGGGCAGTCTAGTAACTTTGGACTTCGGCCTGTCATGATTCGCCTTTAGCTGTTTAGTGTTAAAATCCACACCCATGCCCCTGTCGGGACTCGAACCCGGGACCTTCGAGCTGATGGCCTACCCAAGCAGATCGGTCGGCCACCCTGCCGGAATGATGATTTCAAGTCACTTCGTAGATGCTACATCCACACTTTTCGTTCTTATGCTATTATATTACAAAATATAAAATTTCGAATCACACATCGGTGAAATAAAAGCTAAAACACATAATTTAACAATAGGCAATGACATAAGAAAAACTTAAATACAAAATTTAACAACAGGCAAAGTTTAGCGACGAGGATTTCATTCTTCACTTTAAGCTTTTCCAGTTAACAAAAGCAAATTAGAACGCTGACTTATTAACCTATATGTTAGTTTAAGACATAAACATACTTCTTTCCAAAGATTGATTACATTTTGAATTTTGTGCTACCATCTAATTCGTCTGTGTTTTAGTTTCTTTGTGCCTTTAAATGATCCCAAACAGGAACGGAAACGTTGTTCAAAAAATATGTATCATTATATTCGTTGATGAAAGTAGAACAATATGTATAACTGCATTCATGTTTTACTAAACGTGGACGTTATCTATTCCCAATCATCTATTCAGTTGATAATAGTAAAAGAGATTTTCCCATTGTTTGTGGTTTAATGATTCAAATTCAATATCTATTAAGAAAACGTGGATTTGAGAAGGCACGTTGCAATAATTTATAATATTGATTTATAAAGGCAAATCCAAGACTGATAATCAACTGCATTTTAAGAAAATCGAGGTTGTTTTGTAAAAGAAAGTATAGTTTACTAACAGCTGTAATTGAAGACCTGAATTGAAGAACATTTCAAGTCCACTGTTTTCGTATTTTCATTTTTTTCGTCGGTATATATATGTTCCAAGAGCTATCCACTTGCATAAAAATTACTCCCTAATCCAACCACATAAAACGTTTTTAATTACTTAAAATTTCAGCTGAATAGGATAACATACGAAGACCTTCAACTGATTTTTGTTCCTCCTGAAAAAAACCTCCGGTAGACTTGGGAGGTTTTACAATTCAGGTCTTCAATTGGGATAGGGACATGGAACAGTGTCTTACTTTTAATGTCCGATTATATGAGCTACTGATATCTCTGACGCGTAATTAATATCCCACATTCAAGATTTAATGTATGAGTAAAAAGTGCAATCAAATAGTAAAATAAATTGAATATAAAGGGAAAAATGAAAATGAGTAATCGATGGAAGAAGAAATCCTATAAAAACTAGGACAGACAAGGAACTTGATCTAACGTCTACAAGATTCTGAAAAGAAATAAAATATATGTTCTTTCCTGAAGTTGACTGAGATGAAATTGGATGCAGTTGTCACAAGTGCGACAGCTGCGAATAATTACAAACTAGGTCAACGAAGATGAATTGAGAAAAAATGGACATTTTGATCGTATACAATGAACTTTATATGTATATCAATCCCTTGCAAGTCTTCTTTATTTTATGCGTCATTAGACTCGAAAGTAAATGCATGTATGCTGTATATACAGGTATTGGATAAAATAATGGAAACACTTGTCAAAAGTGGGACATATTGTAACTGTATTTTTTAAAATTATTGTTTATTTGAACAAGCTATAGACTCTACAACAAATTAACATCAAAAAATCAACTACACGAAAAAAAAAACACAAAAATGCAACCAGAAATAAACATAGTATAAAAAAACTCAATTTGATGTTTAAGTGTGTTCCTTTTTTTTTTTTTGTTTCTTTTTTCCTTTCCTTTTCCTTCTTGCGTTTTATTCAACCGGGCCTGAGCTCCTTACACATAAAAAGTCCTATAATAATTACCGTATAATGTTTGCTTATGAGTAACATTCAGAATAAGATATTGTTCTAATAAATATTGTACATAATAATTTACATCTGTATTATATGTATGTCTTAGTAATTAGTAATATTTCGGTGGTTTGCATGATGGTCAAAGACATAATTCTTCTTTTGGCCCTCGGGAACCTTTCAATTCCGTAAAATAGATGTTCTGTTCTATCGTGTAAGCAGTAAAAACCTTCTGGTAATCATATTCATAATAACTTTATATTGGTTCCAAATTGCATCTGTCTGTCCACATTCCGTTAATCGATTCACTAGATTATCCCTTTTGTGACAGCGTACACATGCGTTGTATGGAACTATATGTTTTTGATAAAGGCGTTCTATGTCGGGCCATATTTGGTAAGCAATGTTGTGTAGTGAAGGTAGCCTTCTAATTTGTGCGGGGTTTGCCAAATCAATGTCCAATATTCTTGGGGGTAAGTTCTTTGCACTAAAGGCGGTTGTGAAATTATTTTTATATAAATTTTGATATAACACTTTCACTGACCAATGTTGCATCGGAATTTGGGCTTGTAAAACATACGTGATTTCAGTCGTATATTCAGAGAGATACGGAAGTATATTTTGCCAATATTGTACATTAAGCGGAGTGGTTCTATCAATATAATTAATAAATACCTCTATTACTTGAAATTAAAAGGACCTTATATGTAGGCACAAAATTTGCATATTGCGATGTAACACCAAGGACCTATGTAACCTAGTTCCGTAGATTGAATCCACCATCTTTAATTGCAAGATGGCAAGCGTTTTGATGTGTCCTAAATAAATGAGATTGCCACAACAAAATGTCCATTGTGCGATCAGGGCATTTTTTGCAGGGCAGAGTGTTGCAAAATATGTGTTGCATGACTTAAGATATAACAATTGATAAATTGAGTTCGGGCTAAAAGCGTTTGAAAACAGTCCAAGTATTTTTATTTCACTAATAATATGTTGCGACACCCTTTGTGCGTTAAGCGCTAAAGTTTGGGTAATATTGACTGCCCATCGTATACCTAAATAATCTATGGTATTTCTAACGGTACCAAACACTTGATACTTTGCCGTTTCCGTAGGATTCATAAGAAGCATTTGCGTTTTTTGCACATTTATTTCTATGTTAGGCGATTTACTGAACTTCGCAAGTATATCCAGAACTGTTTGCATTTCCTTGTCTGACTGGGTTATTCATATCGCGTCATCTACATAGACCAGAGACTTAAGATAAATATTATCTAACTGTATACCTGCTAAATGCCTTTTAATCATGCGTACTAATGGCGTTAACGTCAAGGAAAACATGCAAGGGGACTGACTGCAGCCTTGACAGAGGCCTCTGTCCATTCTAAAGTCTGTTAGTACCGGGTGATTAACCTTCAGACTTAACGTCCGTATTTTGTACACATTTATTAATATGTTAATCATTAAGAAAATTCATATACCTAAAAACTTGCAATACATATTGTGTATTTAAAGTTGGAAAAGCATTACTGAAGTTGGTTGAAAAAAATAGTAATTGTAGGGACTTATTGTAGTTGGTAAGCCTGCAGTAGTTCTCGTAGGTTAGTTAACATGATTTGAATCGGGTGCGTATTAGTGACACCTCTCGTCTTTTAAGTAATGCATATGCGGTTGCACGTGTAACACTATGGCCTTGGCAAGTAATTTATAGTCTATATTTAACAAGAAAATTAATCTGAAATTTTGTGGCGAAAATTTTTACTTCCTTTTTTTTAGGAATCGATATAAGCGTGAGCAAAAGGTTGTTCAATAGGATGATCCTGTAAAAATCCAGTATAAAGCTGAACTAATATGCAAATAATACGCTTACTGAATTTTAAATACAATCTGACCCCGAAAGCGTCCACGCCTGGGGACGTACCTGTTGTCCTCTGTTTAAATCCTCTATGTTCCTCTGCTGTGAAAGGGGTCGCTAACTCTGAACTTGCTTGCGGCTTCAAAAACCGCCAATTTGGAATATTGTGTAAGAAATCTTTATTTTGAACCGTACGTTGTTGATAAAAAAAAAAAAAAAAAACTTTATAATCCTCCCGAATAGACAAATGTATTTCGGGATCTGTGACTTATTTACTCGTACTATCATGATAGCTATTAAATATTTTTGTTTGGACCCTCTTGCGCTCGTTTATAAGGTGAGGATACAAAGGTTCCTCTTGCACTCCTATTTGTTTGAGCTTAGATCGCGCGTAAACTCCTTGCGAACCTTTAACTTGTATTTTTTTAAACATGCTTTGTGCCTGTTTAACCTGAATTAACTATTTAAGGTCTTGTTAAAGTGAACTAAGGTACTATAATTATCTAACCGCTCGTAATTATATTGTTGTTGTTGCCGTTGTGCCTGATGTATTTGTTGGCAAAAATATTTCGTTTCGCACATAAGGTGTATATATATCCCACCACCTTTGCAGATTTGTATGAAATTACGGTTTCTTGAGATAGTAATTCCAAATATTATTTACTAATAATTCATATTCTGAATTATATACAATTTGTTCATTACATTTCCACGTAGGATGTCTCACCAACTGAGTATGTATAGTACGTTGGAACTTAGCCACTATCATTAAGGGATTTGATAAGATAAGCCTTTTTAGTTTACACTATGTATTTTATGACGAAAACGTTCTGTCATATAAACCACAACTATGCGCGAGTTTCCCTGAGGAAAAAAAGGTGCCCTCTGTTCTGTTAGGCCTAAGTTCTCGCCAAATGTCCAATATCTTGAATTCTCTAAATATTTGTTGCAGGTCTCGACTTTCATTACACCCTGACGTACTATCTTCAAGAGATCTTGTGGCACTCAGATCACCTAACATTATAATGGGAAAGTTATGATATTTTTTGACCTCAGGTACTTCTACATTATAAAAAAATCCCTTTCGGTAGGCC
Source organism: Lepisma saccharinum (assembly GCA_022664845.1). NCBI lineage: Eukaryota > Metazoa > Arthropoda > Insecta > Zygentoma > Lepismatidae > Lepisma > Lepisma saccharinum. The sequence goes on from JAGDQP010009577.1 coordinate 58,255, forward strand.
TACAGGCTGAGGTAGATCTCGAAGTTTTTTTTGTTTTCAAAAATTCAAATCTCGCCTTATATGAGAAACCAGTTATTGTTTTGTAGATTATTCATCAAGAGCTGTTCAACGATACCTCACAAGACATATATATATATATCCCAACCCGTCTGGTCAGCGTGGGAGCAGTAGACCAACTCCTCCCTTCGGGGAGAGGCCTCATCCACTAGTGGATTGAATATGGCTGTGATTTATTATATATATATATATATATATATATATATATA
>JAGDQP010009578.1:0-31365 GCA_022664845.1 Lepisma saccharinum
TTATTATTATTATTATTATTAATAATAATAATAATAATAATAATAATAATAATAATAATAATATTAATAATAATAATAATAATTTGTTGCAAAACGTCATTTGTTAATTTTAATACTCATCTTTTTTAGTACAGCAAGAAAAATTTGACCTTAGATATTTAAAAAAAAAAAAAAAAAAAAAAAAAAACGAAACCCATTGCCATATGACTTCTCCTGTATTCCTCACAAAAAGTCTCAAAGGATCCCGCGTCGGGTTTAGGGATTATGAAGTCATCAATATGGCGTCCAGGCGCAACCAATGACTTTTACTCAAGCGATATCTTCTCTCAGAATCACGATACAAACTTCGTTCTTGCGTCAAATTGAAGATAATGATTGGTCTCAGTAATTCAAGTTGATATGGTGTTCATATGCTGTCATAATAATTAAATATAGCCGCTGTTATTCAAAGAAAGTAGTTATGCTCCTTTCACTATATAATTTTAATAGAAAATAACTAGAAACTCTCCAAGATATACCGAAAAACACCCTGAAATAAACGTGATAGCGCGTTATCTAATCTTTCAAACGAAATCAACATCAATGTTATATCATAAATATTGAGCAAGCTGGTAAGTTTTATGTGATTACACGGTGCTGTACTTTAGGACTTAAGCACCATGCTGAAAATTTTAGATGGGCATAACTCCTCGATTGATCAGAGTAAAAACTTCAGTCTTGCGTTAAATTAAAGGAAATTATTAATATTAAAGAGTGAAAAGGATGTGACTGTACCGGGAATCAAACCCGGGACCTTTGGGTAACCGTCCCAATGTGCTAACCACTGCGGAACCTAGTCGATCTGCTTCCCAATCACATACCTTCCACTTTTGATGTCCTCTCTTGAAATCACCTGGACAGTAAGAGTGGAAGGTTATGTGATTGGGAAGCGGATCGACTGGGTGGCGCAGTGGTTAACGCATTGGGAGGGTTACCCAAAGGTCCCGGGTTCGATCCCCGGTCCAGTCATATACTTTTCACTCTTTAATATTAGTGGTATCTGCACCTACAGAGGCTTAGTGTATAAAAATCGGAAGTTTCCTCTATTCCAACTTTAAAGGAAATTAACTGAAGAGCAGGGAGGAAAAACGACCCGAGCCGTCTCAGGTAGTTTTTGCACAAAAGTCTTCATTTGAATCGTCATGTTTTCATGAGTATTTTAGTGTTTGTTTCATTCTGATATCTGTTAAATTGGATTAGCTATGGCAATTTTTATGCAGCGGTGTTTAGCACCCTGTATCCCAGCTGTCTTATGCTCACGCCATCAGATGACTCTATTGTGTGATACTGTTGATTAGGTTATGACAAGCTCGTACATCGTATGAATGAATATTGTTTTTCCTGATGATTAGTGTCTTATGATATTAGTACTTAGTACTATCGTTATTCAATGCATTTATTTCTTAATTTGAAAAGGCAACATTGTATTTCTAAGCTGCGTTACGCTTTTATTTGATACATCGTATCTATAAACGAACTCCAGATGAACACTGACGTTTGATTGGTTGTCAGCATCCAAGTTAATTTTTTATTCTAAGCAGCATTCTGATTGGTTGTTTATAGTTTCCTAGGTAATATACATTCAACAGATTTTCTCAAGTTTAGAGAAGAGATTCTTCATCTCTGAAATGTTTTGTAAGCGAGTTTATGAACACATTGAAATGTATTCTCGCGATAGGTTGATTTAATAAACGAAATATGATAAATCTGTTCTGGGACAACATTCCTGTAGATGTGCGTTATGAACTTACAACTATTTAATAGAAAAGTGCTCTTCCACAAATTGAATATTAGTAAGGAGGCTTTATACTTGTAGTATGGATTCGGAGGAGGAAGTGATGTGATGGAACAAAATGCACATGGTATGACCGAAGAAGATAGCGATCCTGTAGAACCTACATTAATAAATATGGGACGAAAAAGAAACCGTGACAGTAGCAAATGGAAGAAAAATGTACAGAAAAGAAGAGCAGAAGGCAAGTCATACCTAAAATCTAGCAAGGAAGGAAACATCACTGTACCTGAAAAACGATTTTTCTACTGCCAGAGTTGGTTACCCGAAAAAATGTCATGAAAAATAATTCAAGAATCCTCCAAAATCAGATATTTTGTAACTTTTATGCCTTGGGTGATAAAAGCAGCCAAGATTTATATGTGGCTAGTTGTATGTTAAGCAAGAAAATACTCGCAAAACACATTATGAAACTAAACCTATCGAGACGTTATGGGAGTACAGTGTCAATGTGCCCAACAGAATAAAAGATGTTTAGTCTGTCGGCAGTTTTTACTAAAACTGTTGAAAATTACACCTAGAAAGAATCGAACTATTCACGGCAAGATGAAGTATGGAATCTTGGATTTTATAGAAAAGCGTGGGACTCATGGCAACAGACCGACGAAAATAGCAGATTTAGTGTGGGCAATGGTGCAGGAACACTGGGCTTCACTACTTAATGCGCCATCACACTATCGTGCAAAGAAGAGCAAGAGACTCTATTTTGACAACTCTGACCTTACTGTAGCTAAGCTCTATAACATGTATAAGGAATATTAAAAAACAAAACCAACAACTCTCTGAATATGAAGTATAATACATACTTTTAGTATTTTAGAAAGAACTCACCTTACTCTTTCGGAAAACCTCGCACTGATACTTGTGATATGTGTGAGAAGTTAAAGATGAAGATACAGACTGACCCTAAAGCTTACGTCGAACAGCAAGAATTCCTACTGCCACAGATAATGACAAAGTAATTTCCAATAAATATGACAAAGTACAAAACTACGGCCTTATGAAAAAATGGAGTTAATCCTTGGGTGAGTATTTTATTAATTACAAAAAGCTAGTATCAAGAAAAACACATTACAAATTACAACAATATTGTAAATTGCAGTATAATCAATCTGGGACGATCGCTGCATAATGTCTTATCAAGGAATATTTATTCCTTTTAGTTTACTTTTACGAGGTGATGACTTGTCGACAGTCACTGATACTGTCAAACTAATGCCTACGAATGTGTTGAAAGCTACAAAAGAAAAAGACTTGAGAAGTTAATTTTGTGCATTGACTCCTGAGGAGTGCAAATGGTTTGAAGATGTCATAGAAAAGCCAAAACAAGGAGATTTAGACGTAATCAAATATTCAGAAAGTGAAATACAATATTACGTATATCTGGCATGAATTAGGGGATCAGATGAGATAGCCTCCTGTTTGATGAACTTTGTGACAACTGTCTAATAATGTATTTTGATCGTGTGGAGCCCAGAACACAAACTTCAAGATGATGATTTTGTAATTGTGTGTGTGCTTCTGACAATTTTGCGAAGAAGAAATTGCGTAAATACTTGGTGCCTGGTAATTCCTTTACGTCCTGTGATCATGCCTTTGGGCATATCGAGAAATAGAAGAAATTTCAACAAAACATCTTCAAACATTACATGAGGTGCTTAGTTGTTGAAAATGCAAGATCCAGCAGGCCTTTCAGTCATTCAGATGAATGAGTCTAAATTTATGCCATTAACATAAATACCCCAGTGTGTAAATTAAATCACTTTGAGGTGGGGGAAGCAGTTTATGTTTCTATACTGATCGAGCCGTTTCGTAATCCCTTTGTTCCACAATGCTCTTATACCCTCTGATTTTCTATTTTTCATTTTGTGTACGTTTTTATGCTTTTCACTACATGAATTTCATCAAGGACTACTTAATATTCTATTCCTACATTTCCTGGTTTATTGTCACATTAATTTTAATTTATGTGATCCAATATAATACCTATAAAACATACTTTATAAAAATGTCGAAACTAAAATCACGAATGACGAAAGTAATTGCATCATGATGTAACTTTTTTGAACGCACTCTTTTTTCTGAACATTGCTAGTTCTGCACATCACTTCCAGAATAGCTTGTACAAACGTGAGGCGTAACTTCACCTCAGTTCCACTCGTCTAAATTGTATTGAGTTTAATTGTCAAAACTGACTGAGGACCATTACGGGGTAAATATTTGTGTAGCTGTGTTATGTATGTGTTCTTATTTTGGTACAGCATACGTATTTAGTTACGCATTAGAATTAGGGAAGAAATAATCTCATCAATTCAACTAGAATTGGCAACATACTAAATTATATGACCAAGATTAATTCCGAACAACAAGAGTAAAGCACTCTTGACACTCGCCTTATGTAAAGGGAAGAATCTCAAGTAACAGAGCTCTATTAATGTTGAGAGCCTAACACTAACTGAATCCCTTACTTCTTCCTTACATAGGTTTTTATACCATTTGCTGAAATTCATGTCTACATTTCATTGTGATCTGGCCTCACACAGTCGTCATGTTTACCTGAGTATGTAATGCTTGCGTGACGTCCAACCTGATTCTATATGGTGCTATATTCAAGAGCAAACGTGGATTATATGATTTAGCATCCAGGTTACCAATGTCCCTAACGTGTTGCCTTGCTTTATTTAACATTTCTTTTTTACACAATTTATTTCTGTACATATTATTTTTAGAGCGTTTGAAGTTTCTCCAGAACCATTAAGTTATTTCGAAACGAAGAACAAGAAGAAATACCTCAGTAAAATATAAAGAATATACCAAACAAAAGTGTAATTATTGTGTTCCATGTTCAAAGAAAATATAAACATGAAAGAAGTGCACTTAAAGTCTAGGTTCGGAGACTATATCCTGCTTATTAGACATTTCTTTGGCACACATGTGAAGATCTGTGGACAAGCCTATTCTACTGATTTTGTTCATTCATAAAATCGCACATTTTGTAAGCTTATTTGGCATTATTGATTTTGTTCATTTACTGCATACAGAAATGAAACATGAAATGAATAATGTCAATTCTCTGCATTTTCAAAAATTACAACTCCCAATTTTTTAATAAGCGCACGTCATAATAATCTAAAGTCATGTTTGAAATCAGTATCAAAAACTAGTTAAGGTCAGCTACTTTGATCTTAACTAGTTTTAGCTTATAGAAATATTAAATAATTAAAAGTAATGAAATTTTGGTTATTTAAATTGTAAATAAATTTTGCGCCAAAACTTCAGGTAATATAACAAATCTGGTGGCATTTCTGAAATTAGAAGCAAAATTTCATCCTATTCGCAGAACACAGTTTTCAATGACAGTAGAGATATATATTGTTATCTAATGGAAGACCATTGACGTTAATGAATGATTCGATAGACAATATTTTAACAATCAGTACATTCTAACGCCACTCATCTCTGAAGTCATAAGAGCGAATTCCCTTTGTTTTGTGCCGTGGAAAATTACAATACCTCTAACTGGTGAAATTTCTGTAGGTGCTTACCAACAATTCGATTCTAATTCAGGAAGTTTAAAACGGATTTCTATGGATTAGCTTTGAAATGAGCAAAAATAACACACAGTGCACACCATACAGCAGTATTTTATAGCATCAGTAGGGCCTCGAATGAAATATCCCATATAAATTATTTCTTAATGTTTGTTAAAATATTTTCTTTCACCAAAATTCGACATCCCATACATTATTTATAGAAGTAGTATTACTTGCCCTTTTAAATTTATCAGAGTTCAGATTAATTTTCAATAGCTTGAATATTACGATCATTTCAATAATATTTTATTTTACTTTTGGAATGTAAAGTTTATTCTTTATTTTAAGTTAATCAAGCTATTAACAAGCCCCCCCCCCCTAGAAATCACAAAGGCAATTCGGTTCCGGGGAAGTTTCTAGAGGTGCCAGGGAATTTCCCCTCTTCAATTACCACACTGCTGACAACCCACACCAACAGAAAAATGGACACATCTAAACAAAGATCAGTGAATGCAAATGCGAAGGATCCATGTACGAAAAATACTCTAGAAAGTATGTTCTACAAATGCAGTAACTAATGATGATCCAATTTCTTTGATGTCGATGTAAATAAGCGAAATAATGTAGCTACGCTATCAACCTGCAAGAAGCTTGAACTCATTTATCCAATAGGAAGAACTATTGGTAAGAAGAGCTAAAAAATCTTCGTGAATTACTTCAATATGCACCTCGGATTTTTTCAGTTGATTCGGATGAATGTGAGGTGATGAATGAATGCTGACTGTCTTTTACCACTAAATTTCCCAGACATTTCGTTTCTCTTAATAGATTCTAATGTTAGAGGTTTCTTTTATGTAGCACGTAAACATTTTTCAGTATGCATTTACAGCATCTATATAGCTGTTTATTTTAATGTACATTTCCGTTTTCACCGTCCTTATATATTTAACAATTTGACTGTGTACATCAGATTAAAAAATATATAATGTTTTTGAAATTTTAGCTCTACGGGTTCTCGTTACGCGGTGATGCAGCTTGAAATATTGAGAGAGAGAGAGAGAGAGAGAGAGAGAGAGAGAGAGAGAGAGAGAGAGAGAGAGAGAGAGAGAGAGAGAGAGAGAGAGAGAGAGAGAGAGAGAGAGAGAGAGAGAGAGAGAGAGAGAGAGAGAGAGAGAGAGAGAGAGAGAAGAAAGAATATTCACATTATCACTTAACGAAATAATTGATATATAGGCCTACCATGGCACTTGAACAAGTTAAAACACTGAATACCTCTTTGTAACAACTAGTAGGGCGGCTGCCCTACTAATCATAAAAAACTGCACTTAATGAAAGAATTATGAAACTTGGTACACTTGTAGAGTAAGCCATGGGAAACATTTTAAGATATGGAGGCATTCGGAATTCGTGCTTGTTTGGCCGCCATCTTGGAAATCAATATGGCGTCCACGCGAAGACACCGACTTTTACTTAAATAATAATATCTCCTCACAGAACTACCCTAGAAACCTCGTTCTTGCGTAAAATTAAAGATAATGAAGGGTTTAAGAATTTAAAGTTAGTACATGTTATTTGTATTGCCACCATATTTAAATATAGCGACTGTTATCAGTAAATTTTAGTTGTGCTCGTTACTGAATATTGCTATACTGGCAAATAACTATAAAACTATCACAGATTTGTAAATTCACGTAGAAGTAAACGTGATAGCGCATAATCTAACCTTTCCAACGATGTCATTATCTTTGCTCTATCTTTAACATTAAGGGAACTAGTCGATTTTATGTGGCGCAGGGTGTTGTGCTTTGGGACCTACAATTTGACAAGAACAAACACTATGTTTAGAACTTTCAGCAGGTGTACCTATCTTCTCAGGAAATTACGATAAATAGTTCGTTCTCGAATCAAATTAAAGGAAATGGATAGGCGCAGAATGTTAAATGATACATTTTATTAGAAACTGTATAATTGAACATTATGTTTTGCCTATCTTTATTTTCTTTAATCTGTAATTTGAAAACTTTCCTTTAAAATATGATGCTTAAAAAAAAAAAAAGTGAATAACAAAAGTTTCGTAGCGTTTACTCCAATTACTTCAGGAGCATGTTCCTACACAATCTTTGCATATAAGTGAACACGAAAGTCCATTCTTTCTGCACTTGCAAGCATTTTGCTGGCATCCTTTCTTGCAGCTGCACTTAATCAGTTCTCTCACCGCCTTAGAAATTTCCGGTTGAGTTGACCATTTTGGTGTTGGTTTCCCATCTAGCCAAATCCATTCCCAATCTTCCAATGGTGGAGTATTAATGATGTTCATTGTAGTTTGACCCCATATATGACCACTTTAGTTAAGTGCTCTTAAAATATGCTGCTTCAAAGCATCCCATGTTGGTGGAATGTTAAACATTGTTCTGTTGAAGGAAGAAAATAGTTGCTTGCGAGCCTCGTTCATAGTCACTAAGTCACTCGTATGAGCAAAGCAGAGCACGGCGTATCGTTAGAGTAGATCAAATACATTGTCTGTGATTGTATCTTGAGGAAACGACAAACTCAAATGCGTCCAATACTTCAGGAAATGAATTCCATCTCTTTCACGCCCGGAGAAAAAACGAAACAGTATCGCATCCACTGAAAGCGTGGAAACCGCGAAGTGCAACTGACTTTCGTTCTCCAAGTTGTTCAGCAATAACATGGACATAGAACAATCTGGCACGTTTTCCACTACCAAACTTTATGAACAACCGTTTAAGACCTTGACTTTTCAACTCGAAATAGTACGATATTGCCAATAACACAACATCGTTGTCAACTGTTCTGATACATATGTCATGTTTACCATGAAGTACAACATCCTGAACGTGCAGAATAATGCGGGCATGCATTATTCGTGGTTGCAAACGTCAAGAGAATTTTTGCATAGGCCAGAGCGATTTGTTATAACTGCTGAGCCACGAGTAGATACTACTTCAATGTCTGAAAAGGATCCTGAAGCTACTATTTCCTCTCCTAGGAACGAAAATAGCTCAGATTTGTTTTCGGAATTTTTAAGAAAGTTTTGCCAGTTCCTTGGCAATGTTCCATTTGGCCGTAGCTGTAATCTCTGTCCACTACCTCGAGATTCCCTAGTATGAGATTTAATACTAGATATATTGTAAGTGTCCCATACAACGTCCACTTGTTGCACGTTATACTTGTTAGCATCTTGTTTGATGTATAACTGAACGTCATTCCCTGCAGATTATATTTATCTGTTAAATACCTCATTAAAGTGACGTAAACAAATGCTGAGTCTGTTTTTATGCTTTTCTTCACTCTTACAGGAATGTAGAAGTAAGATTTTGCTGGTATCATCAATTTTTTTGCTGTGTAAACGTTTGCCATATTATGTTGCTTGAGTAACGTAATAACCGATGGAGCAATGTTTTGTTGTGTTTCTTTTTGTTCCGGTATGATAGCCTTTCCTGGTTTTTTATAAAAAGAAATAATATTTCTTTCTAAATTGATGTGAGCCAATAAACGTTTAAGTAAATCCTGTCCGAACAGAGGACTAAGATGTGAATTTTCCATTACACGAAAATAATGGTAATAATTTGTTGATCCAACTTTGAACCTAACCAGAGTTATGTACGTTGCTACTCCTCTAATTTGTGTTACATGTGGTATTAAGATACTTTCTTTAGGAAGTTCTTTTTGTGGCAAAATTGAAATAGAGCTTGCAGTATCTATTACTGTCGGTATTGTTTTCCCTGCCACTTGGACTCTGATTATAGAACGGTTGTTATCCGTATCAAAATCTGTAAACATTCGGTTTGCAGTTTGCGTGCTATTTACCATATCCATAGGGCTGGACCTATTTGTTAGTGACTTTGATGACTTCGCCCGCTCGTCCTCTTGGTCGACGGGCGACCTTACTAGTTTCCCTGATTCTTATTCTTATTATCTTTATTATACCAACAAATATGGGAAGAATGACCAAATTTTCGACAGATGGAGCAAACGGTTATAGTCCCGTCCCCATTTTCTTCCTTCTTCGAATAATTTTTTCCATCTTGGGAAGTTGGCTCTTTCTTTTTGCCATTCTTATTGTTATATCCCTTTTTATATTTATTTTGTTTGTAAACTGCATTGTTGGCTATTGTTAGTGTCAAATCTGCTAATTTGCTTGATAAGTCTACCATGGTTGTTTGAGGATCGTCCTTTTTCTTTGGGGGGGGGGGGGTATTGGTCGTGATTCAGGTTTTGCCTGTATTCATCTTGAGGTAGGTGGGTTTTTCCTTGGTCCCTAACGTAATTGCCTGTATCTACGGAATGCATTATAGGATCTTGATCATGTTTTCTAGGTTCATTGCTATAGAAATTCAATATAGGCATTTGAGGTAAAGTTTGAGTTGGTTTGGTTTCTTTTGTTTCGTAATTTGGTATGTATGTGGGTGGTTCAGGATGACCTTTACTAAAATCTATGATGGGAATTTGATTTGTCCATGGAGGTGAAGGTTGCGTACTGGAACATGGGTTTAAGGCATAATTATACTGTTGGGTTTGGAAATTTGGTACTTGTATATTTTGTTGTCCATATTAATTTTGATACATAGGATTTTCTATAGCTTGCATTCTTTCTACATATTCCTTTTTTTCCAATAAATCCTGCGATGTTTCTAAAGCTTGTAGCCTTTTTTGTAGACTTGCTACTGTTTTATGCGTTTCAAAAGCTATGCTTTTAAGAAATTGTTTTTGGAGGCCTAAAGACAAATAGTGTACTTAAGCTTCCTCTGAACAGTTCGGCAGGTTGTGTCGGATAGCTCGTAGCTTCCTGAGGAAATATGTATCGATATTTTCGTTAGGATATTGCTGAATTTGGTGCATTTCGATTTGAGCTTTATAAGCTGGCAAGCGAGGTCTGCAAAGGTTAGATAATTTCTCCATTAATTAATCGTAGTTCAATTCTCTGAATTGGTTTAAAGTTTGTAATTGAAATACCAAATCTAACGCTATCTCAGATAGGTAAACTGGCAAAATGTCCTTTTTGACATCGTCCCAGTTTTGTAAGATTGCCAAATGTTAAAAAATCATGAAAAATCTATCTGGGTCTTCAGTTATTTGGCCTGTAAAGACAATTGAAATCGTGAATAGCATACTAAAACATACCTTGTATCTGTTATCCAGTCCGTCCTTCAGTGTAGATATCCTCCTGGTGTAGATGTCCTTATGTTATAGATGTCCTCCTGATGTATATGTCCTTATGTTATAGGTGTCCTCCTGGTGTAGATGTTGAGATGGGAATGATAAAAAAATGACACGTAACTTGGAGATTCCTTAATTCCTTGTTATCCAAATTGATTTGATTAGTTTTTTCACTTTCACACTAAACACTGTTTTTCTATTCACAATGAGATCGGCACCGACACCACGTTATGATCCTTTAGTGGGTCATATAAATGCAGGTAGAACGGGATCGTGTAGTAATCAATGTGAATAGAACAAGTCTAGGTTTGTGTTTTATCCAACACCTTTTATTATGAAAGTTTCCAATATAAGTATTATACAATATAAAGTTTATTTCGGACTCGTGTTCTCTGTTGCTATTTACTAAACGGATCACTTCTTCTTACGTGTTTGATTCTTGATAGACCCCGTACCAGGTCTCAGGTATTGTGGTAGTTGCTTCTAGGTGTAGACCCCGTACCAGGTCTCAGGATTTAGAAGGGAGAAGTGACCACTTGCTTGTGATCCAGACTCTTCTTGTCGGTCCTTTTTATAAGGTGTTCTTCTTCTTCCTCTGGAGGTGTGACTTATTATTTCTTTATTCCACCACCAGAGTTTACTGTCGTCTTCTGTTTGTGTTGACGTAAACACCTTCTTATGTTTATGTCACTCATCTACTGACACAGTTGCTATCCCATTACGATATTGTTCTCCAGTACCAAAGAACCTAAGCAATTGTTCCTCGCCAGTTCTCATAATCCCATTCTGAGAAATAGAAGGTTGAAATGGTTGATTTTCAAAGGCAAAGAAGCTGTCGATATCCAATTCTCTGTTAAGCATATTACAAACAACTTAGAAAAGAGATCGATGTCGTATTTCAGTGATTTTATAAGTATATTAGTCGATCGAGTCTTTTTTGCTAATCCAAAAATCTTGAAATCATTCTTAGATATTGGTGAGTAGATTGAGACTCGTTGATTCAAAATTCTGTCTTCTAAATATGAGTTGTATTGTTTCTTCCCTGTTTCTTCAAAAATCATAAGGTTTCTTTTGCATACCTCTTGCACTACAACGCTTGTTTCCAGTGAAAATAATTCGTTTCCTTCTTCAAGAAATGGATTTCCAAGCTCGTCCAACACTTCACGAAGCACGAAATCTCTTCTGAAAAGACGATGTTCCTTCATGGTGCATATATTCTGTTTCTGTGTGCAATCCCAATTGACCTTCCTCGAAGTCTTGAATTATAGACGAAATTTCGGGTCCAGCAAGCATCCATCTGCGAAGGGCCGAAGGACTATCCAAAAGACCTATTGCTCCACCGTCTCCTTTGACAAGAGTGTTGTTCTGCTCATGGGCTTAATCGATCCCCACAGACAAAAATTTTCTGTCCGTCTTTTTAACTACGAACAGTCCCTGTTTAAAAGCCTCGTAGATTTTTGGCAATGTTTGTGGAAGCTGGACTAGATCTTTTAAGAAACACCGGAAGCCATCTTGCGCAATTTTGAAAATCCATCGAAAAAAAAACAGGGTATCATATCCTTCAAGGTTGAAACGACGAGATTGTAATCTCCAGTCCTCTGTGATCGTACAAACATGAACAGAATCATCTGAAGATCCAGGCATGTAGTCCAGTACTTAAACATTGGGATATCTTGACTTTTTGCTTTTGTCCATTCTTGGAATCCGAGATGCTGATATCTTTTTCATAGGCTTCTCGCATAAGTTGATAAAGAGCAACAACTGTAATTTGGTGAGCTAATCTTGTCTTAGTAATGTTGGAAGCCTTTATGAAAGAGCCTTCAACGCCTGCTGTTGCGATTTCTGCTCTTGTAAGAGCATATGTTCAACCGCTACTATCTTCCAGGATGAGTCATATGTTCGTAGCGTTTTCATGGATAATGTGCAGCACCCGCCTCCCCCTGTACCACAGAAGCCTATTCGGCGAAGTACATCCCATCACACTGTATGGTCCTTCTCCAACGTTCCACCAATGACACAAGCCCCTGACTATACCAGGCTGCAGGCTTTGAAGCAAAGAACTCAGTAATGCCAGTTGTCATCCACGGAATGGAATTGTCTGCCCCGCAGGAAATGGACCATGGAACGAAACAGATGAAAATCAGATGGCGCAAGGTCGGGACTGTAGGGGAGGGGGGTAAATGTCCACGCCATCCATGTCCGCAATGTGCTGGCGGACTCTTCTTGACCTGTGGCATGAAGTGTTGTCAAACTGGAGGAGCAGTCGCTTTCGGTTCACCAGGGCTGGATAACGACGGCGCACAATGTCGTATACCCGTTGCAGCTGTTCAGCATACAATGTCCCATCTACGGAACGACCATGTGGAACGAGCTCCCAGTGCACCGGATCTTCGAAATTCCACCACACACACACAGCATTGTCTTCTCTTCAAACCGCCCTCTTTGAACCACTGGCTGCGCCTCGGTACCTGGTCGAAGCCATTGTTTCCCGGTGTCAGGATAACGAAGAAAGATCCACTTTTCATCATTCGTGATGATCCGCCGCCAAAACCTGTCGTCAGTTGGGTTTCGAAGCAGTTCTTCACACAGGGTCACACGTTGAGCTTGAGCGGGAGTCAAATCATGGGCAACCATTCTCCGTTGCCTGGAGCGAAACCCAAGTTGATGCAGATGACGAACGACACTGGTTTGTGATGTCTGGACCTCATCTGCCAGCTGACGGGTACTGGTTACTGGGTTTCCTTCAACAGTGTTCAGGAGGTCATCGATATCCGTCGTCACAGGGTGTCCACTCTTGGGCTTGTCATCGAGATTGGTGTCACCAGACCGAGTATGTTGAAACCACTTTCTAGCTGTGGACCGGTGGACACTACCTTCACCTTCTACGGCACACATTTTCTTGGCTGCTGCTGCTGCATTCAACCCCATTTTCCAGTAATGGCGCAGAAACACACAACACACAAGTTTCTCCTCAGCCATTGTCCTGCCAACTGTGTATTTAACGCGTAGTTCCTCCCACACACCGTTAGCGCTGTGATCAGACAGACACGTGACACGCTTTCTGCCACCACCACCTTCAACTGTTCTACACGTTGCACATGGTTTTCCGGTATCGAGTGAGCGGGGCCACCCAACGCTACGAACATATGACTCACCCTGGTAAATACTTGCCTAATATCTTCAGAAAATTTTTATCAATATGCAGGCATCCAAACATGGTGAAAAACTTAATTTCTCCATAACTATGTGGCCAGTTTCATTGCAAGGCTTTGCCTAGTAAATACAATGGCTGATCCATAGCTACAACGGGCGCTTGATCAGGGTTTAAGCGATTTGTCGTGGATGGTATAAGATCCAATCCATGTTTCATCATGCTAACTGATCCAGTGTACAGAAAATAAAAACTTTAAATTATTATAACTAATCAAAAAAAAAAAAAAAAAAAACGAATCAGACAAATGTCGCACTGTAAAAGTCACTATGATATGTAAACAAATGATTGTTCATAACACTAACGACGAAAATCTTTAACTACACAGAACAGTTCCTGAGAAATCCTATTGTACTTTTTGTAGAAATATATGAAAGTGTCCACACTTCTCAGGAGGTAGCCTCAAAATTTATAAGTATAGCAATGCAGTTGTAGGATAGATATTCTTCACTACCGTGAAACCAGTTATTCAAAAAGACAAATGAACATATATTTACAGAAAAGGCTTACAGTTATTTATATAACACTACATATGTCTCTTCAGAATTTATAGAATTACTGGCGTAAGTATTCTACTTTTATAAGGTTATAAGCTTCCTGAATAATAAAATTTCCAGGCATTGTTCATTTTTCTATGTCAGTTCAACACCATGTATGTTTATTTGCAAGTAGCAAAAGGCCGTGCAGCGCTGCCACATCTTCGCGATAAAAACCCAATATTATTACCAACTCTACTTCATATCAAAGTTTCCCCAAAATAAACAATTAATGATACGAAAAATTTTCTTTTTAACGAGTTTTTTAATATTTATCTGGAACAGTACTCACAAGCACACGAAGTCCTCAATCTTGCAACATGCGGTCAAACGAGCAACTCCTTCAAATGCTATTTAGATATCTGATGGTTTTCTGATATTGTTCAGAAATTAATTTTCCTTAATTTGACTCGTGAACGAATTTATCGTAATTTCCTGAGAAGATAGTTACACCTGCTGAAAGTTCTAAACATAGTGTTTGGTGTTGTCAAATTGAAGGTCCCAAAGCACGTCAAACCCGACATAAAATAATGATAAGAAGAGCAATTCAAATTGAGACAATACCGTGTTAATCAGTCCACATACACATAAAATCGACTCGTTCCTTTAATTTTAAAGACAGAGCGAAGATAATGACATCGTTGGAAAGGTTAGATTATGCGCTATCACGTTTACTTCTACGTGAATTTACAAATCTGTGATAGTTTTATAGTTATTTGCCAGTATAGCAATATTCAGTAACGAGCACAACTAAAATTTACTGGTAACAGTCGCTATATTTAAATATGGTGGCAATACAAATAACATGTACTAACTTTAAATTCTTAAACCCTTCATTATCTTTAATTTGACGCAAGAACGAGGTTTCTAGGGTAGTTCTGTGAGGAGACATTATTTAAGTAAAAGTCGGTGTCTTCGCGTGGACGCCATATTGATTTCCAAGATGGTGGCCAAACAAGCACGAATTCCGAATGCCTCCATATCTTAAAATGTTTCCCATGGCTTACTCTACAAGTGTACCAAGTTTCATAATTCTTTCACTAAATGCAGTTTTCCTTTGATTTTCCGGGTTAAGCCGCCCTACTAAACAGAAATGGCTGAAATGAATAACATGGTACTGTCTCAATTTGCATTGCTCTTCTTATCATTATTTTATGTCAGGTTTGACGTGTTGTCATTATGCGTAAGTCGTTAACGCGTAGATGTTTTTCAATCTGTTTTTCTTTCACCGGAGGGTGATCGAATTCCTATCGAGAAACATGTTTGTTTTTACTTCTACGAAACGGAATAGTAACTTAAATCCAATAGCTTTAACTTATATTTTTGTTTCTTACATGTTTTTCTCTATATGTTAAAGCTCTTTTATTCATACCAGAGTCTTGCCGTTAAAAATCCTCGACAGAGTACAACAAATAGCTCATAGAGGGCAGTGCCATGAGACCCACTACGGATAAAAACAAGACGCGAAGTTTACATCAAATAGTGGTAAATTTATCGCAACTTGGGATAGAGTGAGCGTATTTCTCATGTCAGTCCTTTCTTTATTTGTAATTTGTTAGTCGGCTCAGAATTTATTGAAACGTGTTATACCACCGAATACATTAAAAACTTCATGAAGTAATGTGTGTATAGACTTGTTAAAGTGCCGAGTACGGTACCTTGAATCTATCGATAATCTTCAGTTTAAATTTGATTCAAATATGAGCTGTGAAACCAGGTTTATTGCGGTGGTTAATATGGTTCAAAGGGGGATTCGAATTTAAACCTAAATTCAATCGACAGTGAATACGGGCAATGGAAGCATACACTTTTTCATTTCTCAGGTAACCAATATTTTGTTAGGAAAACTTATTTACGTGTTATTGAACAAAGGAACTATGAACCAATTACACAATTTCTTTTCATATATTTATGCTATCGGTTCTTAGCAATACAAACTAATCACGACTGGAACTGTTTGGAAATAAGGCTTGATATCTCTTGATAAACAGAATACAAAAAAAAAAAAAAAAAAGAAGAATGTTTTCCAAAGTCTGCTTCAGCAGAAGAGGTTTTATTGCAATAAAAAATACTACCGGAAATGTCCTTTGTGGAGATGACTATACCATAATTTTTCTTCTAATTGTAACCAATACATTAAATGCAAAATAGCCTAAGCCACACTTTTTCAATAATTTTGAAAATTGTCACAAATGTGCCAGCCTTTATGGGGTTCTTCTCCCGAAGTACTTTCAAGGTTCGGCCACTATTGCACTAAATGGCACACGAAAACTCGTCACTGAGTGGAGATATCGGGCAGAAAGCAAATTTTGGGCCTTTTCGAAACAATATGTGAAATTTTTGGAAACAGAATGTTGTGTTAAATGAATAATTTATGTTGCTATGTTCTGATTTGGAGCGGGGTCAGTAATCCGCACTCCTCTACTATCTTAGCCTACGTATCTTTTGTTTGAACTTAGAATAATTTTTTTTTCTCCACTCTGCTTCTCATTTATTTCTGTTATTTCCTTCTACCACTTTACTTCTAATCAAGATACATGCTTCTAATCAAGATTCGTTGGTGCGTTCATGAGGATGGACACAAGGAGTGCCAGAAATTATTTGGACAAGTAAAGATTTAATTTAAAAACCACACTGAAGACCTAAACACGAAGTAAAATATTATAATTTTTAAAATACGTTGTCTTCTGAACTATTTAATATTATTATTTTAAAGTTATTTATTTAAAGATAATGTCGCTTTTCAAAATATAATGTGCGAACACTTTCTTTAACAGAATAACCTTCCAGATCTTAAGTATAACCTACACGAGTAACAAGCACAAAATCAGTAATTTTCTCTCTACGTGAGAAAATTAAACTTCTTTATTTCCGAACTCAACTTACTTTCAAAACTTTGGTGTTCGGCAAAGAATCATAGCAGTATAATACAATTATTTAGCGGAAGTAGATTAACTTCCTCTTTTTTGACAAATTGGCGAAAACTACGAATTCTGTTCAACTTACATCTAATATGTATTGACGAACAGACTATAACTTACCACAACTTCGAAATCTTTGCTTGCATCATCAAGCATACACTGCTTCAGCAAGATGTTTCCTCGCTGTAATCTCGCCTGCAAATCAATACATATAATTACTAATCATACGATCATTCCAATACACATTAATAACATCAAGGTAGTCTTTTCAATAATTATTTCTTTATGAATTTCCATACGAAACAATCCTTTCTGTTCAAATTTCTCTCTTTTAGGGTTCAGTAACAGTGATACACAACAAAACAAGTAAAGTAGAGCGTCAATTATCGGAACTAATTGGGACAGCTATAGTTTAATTGTCTGTTCAGATATCCAAACCTAGAAGTTATATAGTGATAAAATTTAAAGGTTTACGTAAGATATGTTACTATTACAATGAACACGAAATATAATGCTGTACTTAACATAAATGACATAGTACACTATTACGTGAATTTACTGCTGCTTTTTTTCGTTGGTTGGAAGGAAATTACCAATCCTAAGCCTTGAAATTATTCTTTGTTTATCTTTTTCCTTTCTCATTGTTGTAGTATTATTCAGTGTTCAAATTTCCAGTTTATATTACTGCATTTAAATTAACAAGTTCGGACATTTAACCTTTCGGATGACAGACGTTCGGATAATCGACGTTCTACTGTACTTTCACTTGTGGTCTTTATAATGTGTTATGTACAGATGAGAATATAGAATATAATAATAGCAAGTAGGTGAACCGTAATATTTCTTAAGAGCATCTTACGCTTCGCGAAATACTTTATCAATGATAAGACAAACAGTGGTAAACACTTGATACAAAGCAGTCAGCGAACACCGAAGTAGTGTGATGGCGAAGACGTGAATAAGACTTTAGTTTGTGGTCTCTCGGAATCTTGTCACGGAAAAGATCTGGAAAGTTTTGTAAGAAGCCTGGGAAAGGGCAGGAAATTCACACTTGTTAATGCATGTAAATGGGGAAATACCTTGTATAAAGGACTATAAAGAATAGAAGTATTGATTTTTTTTATTCACTCACATTGGGCTCCAACGAGCAAAGCTCACATCAAGGAGCAGTACATATTACAAAAACGCACAATTGGAAGTCTGCTGTTAGAGGAAAAAAATACTATATGACATAAAACATTCTTCAGTTATTTACTTAACAGAAGAAAGAAACAAAAGAGACACTCCACTTTAAAATACACTAATTCTGAATAGCAGTAACATCAAGGCTACTGATTTGAAGCTACAAATAATTTAAAATTACAATCTTTTAGGGGAAAGTATAATAATGATTTCCTTGCAGATTCGAAGACTCAGACACTAAAGAAAAGAAGATAAAAAATAGTGACATATACACTCTACTCCACTTTCATTCCCCTTTCAATTGTACCCACAATATTTTGCTTATTTGTTTTTTAAATACAGTCAAAGACGCAGAGCGTCGACACTCGTCCGGAATATCATTATAACACCTAGTTAAATATCTGGTGTAGTAAAAAGTAATCCATTATTTTGCCAATAGATGGCTTCAGTGATCTGTAGCTCGCGTTGTATAAGGCCGATCGGGTTCAACGAGATGGCGTTCAAACGATGAGATTGCGTACTACAAACACTGTTCAGATAGTTGTGATGAGTTGACTCAGTGTTGTGTGAGCCCGCGTCAAAATGGACACTAGCAAAGAGAAAATACGCTATATTTTACAGTTTTTCTTCGATAAAGGCGAAAACGCAAGCCAGGCGGCTGCAAATGTGAATAGTGTTTATGGTCCTGATACTGTAACAGCCAATCACGCGCAATTTTGGTTTCGTCGATTCCGTGCCGGTAATTTTGACGCCAAAGATGTACCACGCACTGGAAGGCCAAGTGTCGAAAAAGTCGATAAAATCATGGACATTGTCGCGTCCGACCGACATGTAAGCACTGTTTCGATTGCCCAAGAGCTAAACATTGCACAAAAAACCGTGTGGAACCATTTGCATAAGGCTGGATACACAAAGAAGCTTGATGTATGGGTGTCACACGAGTTAACGCAAAAAAACCTCATGGGCCGAATTTCCATCTGCGAATCGCTGCTGAATCGCAACAAAAGCGACCCATTTCTGAAGCGGTTGGTGACTGGTGATGAAAAGTGGATCACTTACGACAACGTCACGCGAAAACGGCAGTGGTCGAAGCGCGGTGCGCCGGCGCAAACGGTGCACAAGCCAGGATTGACGGCCAGGAAGGTTTTGCTGTGTGTTTGGTGGGATTGGCAGGGAATTATCTACTATGAGCTGCTCCCCTACGGCCAAACCCTTAACTCGGAACTATACTGTCAACAATTGGACCGTCTGAAGGCAGCAATCGCCCAGCTTTGGCCAATAGGAGAGGCATTGTGTTCCACCAGGACAACGCCAGGCCACACACATCGATAGTGACTCGCCAGAAGCTCCGGGAGCTTGGTTGGGAGGTTCTTATGCATCCACCTTATAGTCCGGACCTGGCACCGAGTGATTACCATCTGTTCCTGTCCATGGCGAACACGTTTGCTGGTGCAAAATTCGCGTCAAGAGAGGCTTGTGAACATAGACTGTCTCAATTTTTTGCCAATAGGGACAAGGGCTTCTATGAGAGAGGCATCATGATATTACCTTCCAAATGGCAACACGTTAACGAACAAAACGGCGCATATGTGACCTAAATCGGATCATTCTAACTATGGTTAGTCAAGCCTTCAATGTCATGCAAAAATAATGGATTACTTTTTACTACACCAGATAGTTTGAGCCCATTTACGCCATTTAATGTTGAATCGTATTGTTCAAGATGAATACGTGCTTGATTTCTGGTATTGTAGGAATGTAGTTCTTTGTTCAAAGTGAACTGAAGGTTTTGATGGATATTTTTCATAATAGTGTTGAACACGTATAGGGTTGCAGCTTGTTTACACAACGATTGAATTGGGAAGATATTCGAAGTACAAAAGTTTAAGATTTGGATGTATTTTTGCTGTTATATAAAGTATGTTGTCAAATATAAAATGTAAAGACCATGCGCCCGGAGCTCAATTGTTGAGAAATGGCTGTATATTCGGAAGGTTTTGGAGTAGAATCCAGAGGCATACAATCTCGACTTAGACTTTTCCAGGGGGTTTAAAAACAACACAGTTCACAAACAGGGCTTTAGAGAGTTACACATTTTTAGGGTGAAAAACCCTTATGAAAAAAGTAACATACGTATTGCCCGCGAACGCTTTTCAAAAATTATTTTTCTGGACAATAATAGAACCAGAAGCCTGAGGGAAGAGAAAGAAATGCAGCACAAGTAATGCCATCGAAAATATTTAAGCGCAGGTTATATTATTATGGTTGTTATTAATTCGCTACGCAAAAATGACGTATTGGTACATAATTCGAAACACATGAGCTGCTAGTGGAGATTACAGAAGAGACATACACCACAAGCGGGCGCGTATTCTGAATTTCGTTTCGGAGGTAGTCCACCAGTTTATTTTTTGGATCTAGGGTTTATATGTAATATGCAAAATGTACATAATTGCCCTAAAAATATACTAATTTTACATAGAAATCAGAATTTCGGATTGGGTCCGGACCCCTTCAACCTCCCTGGCTACGCCCGTGATCACAAGGCTAATTGATTCTTCGAATACTGGAACTCTACTTTTTTTTGACTCGACAAACCTTTGGCGTAATCTAGAATAGTATTGCATCCTGTTCCTCTCGAAGTTTTTCTACATATTTAGTTTAGTTTTTATGGTTTTAACTACACCATGGAAAATAAGGCAATAAGTAAACAACATTTAATGTCATGACTCATGAGGATAGAAAGGTTTTCAACAAAGTGTTATTTTCATTTTATTTGTAGCTACGTTGTTCTGAATGCCATTAGAAACCCAGAACTTAACATCTACCAAGTACCACCGTTGTCAGTTGTGAAACTTGTGACCAAAAACTGTGTGAATTGAAGAGTGAAGTTACGAAAAAAAAACCTCGCCTCTGTCTAAAATACAAGAAGGAGCTTGGTTTGGCCAGCCTTCCCTCTTGTTTGGCGCGACCTTGTAGAACAGAGAGGGGGCGGGAAAACTCGACCACGGAGTAATAACTCCATCATCAATCTCCTACCATCCCTTACAGAACTTGAAACAAAATTGTCCTTATGTCAACACTGTCAAACCTGCTAGCAGTTCATGGAAGAATCCGTGCCTCTTACGAGTGGCGCCAGCTTACTGGGTATAAATGGGGAGAATGAATAATAATTATAGCATACGTAAGTTTTTCATGGACCTTGTTAAGTTCGTACGGTTAAAGTTGTAGAAAATAGTTCTAAATGAAAGACAAATTATCAGATTAGTAATTCCAAAAAGAAAATTATCAAAAATATTAACAGCTTTTGCAGAAATAACGGTTAAAAACAAAGTCTAATTTCTCGTACACAAATAGTTAAATTTGATATGTGTATATTTATATATAATAAATTATATTATATTATCTAGAAAGGTCACGGTTTTGTGAAGTATTTAATTTCGTAGAATACAGTTGAAGGAAGCATATGTTTCCGTTTGATGTTAATTCCGGGCTTCATAATGTGTAACTCCATGTTGATAATTTGCATAATTAATTGCTAATTATTTTATAATTAATGGGTGTATATTTTACAAAAGTCACTGCCAAGCAAACAAACGTGATCTCTTTTGATATTTGGAACAATGATCAATAACATTAATACAATATTATCAGAAAATAAAAAACGACAACAGTCCCCTTAAATAAGACTTAACAGAAGTGAAACTTTCCAAACTGGATGTGCATATAATTAATTGTTTACGTGGTGGTAAATGGAATTGAAAACCTATGTATATAAAAGTTGGAGTTCATTTAATTATTTTCTGACAAATTACTTTTACAATTCCCAAGCGTTTCCAAAATTATTTAAACATCACAAGAAGGTTCAGGACAGAAACATAACTACCTGTAAACGTCCTATATATTTTTATCCTTGTCAATGTTATTTTCTAAAGAAACTATATATGGTATTTTTATATTACCAACTACTTCAACTATTTCTAAGATATACTTTTACCGATTTCCCATTGTTTATGGCGCTTGGACAAGAACCATTTTGGAAATGGAAAACTGATACTACGGATTACAAGAGTAATGAGTACTTATGTGGTAAGAACTAGTGACTCATCTGATATACCAGATGTACAGTAAGACTCGCGTATCCGGGGTAATGGATGTCCAGGGGTGCACGGATACGCGAAAATCACGGATAACAGAGGTATATTGAATATAAAAATACAGTACTGTATGTAATGAATGAAACTTACATAGTGAATGATAACTTGGGTACTATATACACTGTATATGATACTAGTACAGTACGTATTGTACGGATGGAATTAGGTTCTGAAATAATCTATTATTTTGTTTCTTTGAGTCGGCTATTTTTCTGACATCCGTACGAATTTTGCGCAAATGTACCATGTTTAGAGCCAGCACGGATAATAAAAAAAACAGATACTAGAGGTCTTACTGTATTTAAATTGGTATCATATTTCAGGCGTTCCAGGTCATAATGTCCAAAGTAAAAATGTCCACAGAAAAAATGTCCAAAGTTAAAAATGTGTTAGCAGGATTAATATCCTGCGGTGTGTTAGCAGGATATTACCCAACACTTCGTAACATGTTGGAAGTAACGAGATTCCGCGTTAATTATTACAGTCCGATTTTTCGCCTATTTTATAAACCTGAACTATTATGAGGTTTTCCATTCCTTTGGAAATTTCTCATTTCTCCATATAGCACGTATAAATATATGTAGTTCCTTTGCCTGTGTCGTTCCCCGCGTTTTGATTAATTCGGCTGGGATGTTGTCAATTCCTACTGATTTGAAATTTTTCAATTTCTTTATAGAAATTTCGACGTCGAACTCGCTAGACTCACTTAACCACGGTTCTGAGGTATGGATTTCGAATTCCTCTGTTTGTTCTCATTTGGAAGTCTGTCGAGGTAATTTTACCACACATCGAGAATTTTAGTCGAATTCGCTTCCAGATCTCCACGTTTACTTCTAATTATCCCTAGCCTTGGCTGTACCCTTTTCTAAACAAATTTACCCATTTGTATAGATCTCTTATGTTATTAGTCTTGCCGTTCCCCTCTATCTTCTGAATTTTCTGCGCCAGGTATTTTCATTTTAGGGCTCATTTTCAAGCCCGCTTGCGATTTGGGTGAGTAGCCCGTGATGTGGTGTTTCGTGATGTAGTTTCATTACCTATCGTAAATGTTTCAATTGGCTATTCATCCTAATCGCAAAGCAAGCGGGCTTGAAAATGAGCCCTTACGCTTCCAAACCTGCATGTGGTGTTACGTTTCGCATTACTGCAGTGATTTGGGTTTCATTGTTTAGCCATTTCTGCCTTGCTTGATTTCGTTCCTCATGAACTTTTATGTATAGATCTCTTATGTTATCATTAATCATCAAAGCAAAGCTTGTTTTGCTGTCGTTACTTCTCACCTACACGTTATTTTGCTGCACCCCCTTCAATGTGTCACGAACTTACTCCCACATCTTAGTCACAATAATTTCAATATTACTCTAGTCGACTATGATTTCGAACCTATTTGAGATTTTGGGTGGGTAATCTGCTTTCACACACGAATTACCTACTAGCTTCACATCGAATTTATGCTGTCTTGATACTTTGCTGTCCCTGTTCGCGGTGCATATATTTTCCCTCATTTTGTGATCACTACCCACTCACTCATATTATAAGGTCACAGCCTATAGAGTGCCCGTTTAGTCACAACAATGTCCGAAATTTTTTATAGTTGTTCTGGCTGGTCGCTGGGATGGAGGGAAGTCCTTAACTTCAAGGATCTGTCTTCCACTTCTAAGAAAAGTAACACCTGTTTGATTGCTTCCATTTGACAATTGGACACCGTGTACACTGCCACATATGGCGCTCGACTCATACGCTGTGCGTTACGTGACACGTGAAGGTCGACTACGATAGAACAACTAATTTATTTATATTATAGTGATAATAGTAATTAATATGTATTTAGAATGCATATCAATTTGCAAAGCCCTGATTTAAGAAGCACTACTACCCACGGGAAAAAATCCGCGAAGATCACATACATATTTCTAAAATCACGTCTGTTCGGTTTTTAAATGGTCGACCCTCATACTAAAATGTAAGAAACGATTATGCTAATTACCCATTACTACCAATTTTTATAATGCCTTGCAGTCAATATGAAACAAATACTTACGGCAGTAAAATCTGGTTTTAATTCCACCACTTTATTGAAGTCTGACAATGCAAATCTGGACTTTCCTATTGCCAGATACACTGTACCTCTTTTATAGTATGTTAAATAGTTCGTCGGATCTCCATCTGCAAAACATATAGTACACTCATATTACTTATTGTAGTACACTCATATTACTTATTGTAACTGCTACTACTCCTATACTACTCTCAGGAATAATGTTAACATACACGATTGGGTTCAGCCATAAGACTACTGTGCTGAAAAATTATAGTATACACGAAACTGTTAGTGGAGTAAGGAAATAGGCAACACAAGAAATTTAGTAACATGATTCATGTTCTGATATGTTACCACATGTGAACATAACAGAAGGAAATCCAAAGATGCACGTTGTTTATTTAATATATTTTTACACAGTTATACCGAATTATAAAATGTGGTAGTAACAATGAAAAGAGTTGTAAAGAAGTTAACAAACTCTGTGTGCTTCAGAAAGCTTTCAATATAATTTGAAGACTATATCTGGAAAACATTATTTTCTCTTTGCGGGTAATAGCTAATAGTAAGAAGCTTACAAAAAAAACTTATTAAATGAACCGGTGACGTGTAGTCATATAGCTCCGTGCATATAGTTAAAAATAACTCTTCCGTGCTTGCAAGAGACAAGATATCCAACCATTTGACTTCATGAATGAACAGTGTAGGTAATTTTATAAATTACTTCTGCTGTCATCAACGATACGTTCATAGCCACAGTACGCTATTCCATTCTGTGTTAAAAGGAAAGTTACACACATCCTTCCAAATCTAAACCCTATTTAGTGTGTACGAGAAATAATTGCTAAAGACGTAAGCAGGGAATTTTATACACCCATTATAAAACTGATCATCCAGTTGAGTTGATACCAATCGAAATTCATATGCAGCATTCAGGATAGTACGAGGGTAAGTCAATATACATAAATCGCAAAATGCAATAGAAATACAAGTTGAAATAGTTACCTAATGAAATTTGGTTTATTTCTCAACGTAATATCCATGAACATTTACGCACTTGTCCCAACATTTCACGAGTCCCTCAAAGCCAGCAGCGAAGAAGTTTTTTGGTTGGTGGTGTAGCCAGCTGGCAACCTTCCGACGGATCTCCTCCATATCCTGGAACCGATGACCACCCCGGTAATTTTTCAGTGGGTTGAAGAGGTGAAAGTCGGCTGGTGCAAAATCCGGACTGTATGGCGGATGTTACAGTCGTTCCCAGCCTAGGGACCGTATGTGAGCCACTGTGGGATTTGCAATATGTGGACGAGTGTTGTCATCCAACAGAAGAACTCCCATCTCTCAAATCACCTGGACGTTTCCTGCGAATGGCTGACCGTAACTTCGTCAGGGTTATGCAATACGTGGCTGCAGTGACAGTGTGACCCTGGGGCAGAAATTTCACAAGTAGGATGCCTTTACAGTCCCCCAAATCTTTGACTATCACCTTCCATGCCGACTGGCTGAATTTAACATTTCCTTGTGCACTTGCTGAGCAGATTTGCCCTGCGCCCATAAAACTCGAATTACAGACTGTAGTTTAGCACGGGTCCAATCAGCTAACACAACTGCCATCCTACCCACTTGGCACTCGAATGACTCACCGCCGAAAGAGAGCGCAACTACTAGCGCCATATCCATACACGGTGGTGCTGCTACCTACTTGAATAAATGATCGGCACAACGACTTAAATTCATACCATTTCACATTGCAGCAATTCGAAGATATTTCCTTTTGCGACTTATAGGCTTAAATTGAGTTACCCACGTACATACGAAGAGAGTATGCCAATATATTACATAACACAGTATACAAGAACTATTTAACAGTTTTGGGTGTTAAATATATGCAACATGGTTCACCCTTACACGAATTATTGGTTTCAACTTCGACTTTTGTCTCTAGATACGAAACCTCGTTTCCAACCTCTTTTATTAACAGCCTTGAAATAATAAATTAGAGAGATGAAAAACGTACCAACAGCAGCATTATAATGAGATAAAGCATCTGATAGTTGTCCCTTCGAAAGCATCTCCTTTCCTATAGCTAAGTGCTTCTCTACTTCGGCCTGTGTTGTTGTCATTATACCTAAAATTGAAAAGCACGAACTTTACTTAAATTGCCGAAAGTTCACTCATAATAAGCTTAAACTATTGTAAGTGTAAACACAGTTCTTGAATTTAAATTAAAATCTAGGTAATACAGTTTCTAAAATACCTGAAGTGTGTCTGAAATGTATGCCCTTAGTCGAGATGAAACATCTTGGGTGGTTAGAATTAAAATACCACCTTTTTAAATGTTACTAAAAATAACTATAAATACTATTTAGAGAACAACAGGTAGTTCTTCGAAACACTTTAATTTAAATAGTTCGTTCCACTTTTCCAATTACGTTTTAACACCTAAAATGTAAATGATTAGAATTAGCTCAGTTTTGCTACTACACTGAAGATAAAAATAATAATAATAAAAATCCGTTTATGTCCATGTGCTTTCAATCAAGCATATTTCTAATATAAAGGGTTACTACAATCACGTACCAACTGGAAAAATAAATCGCATAAGGTGCTGATGGATCAGCGAATTGAAAAAACATGTTTTTGGTACATCCACGGAGGATATGATGGTGTCCATGGTGGAGACAAATCCAGTAATCTGAGTATCGCTAACATCCATTGAACTGCCTACAACAGGTTGGAGAAATACTGTTTGGAGGTACATTTTACCAGAATGTGAGAAGAATATTGCGGTACGGTTCCCAAGTTAGTGGACACTTTTTGCAAAAAATATAGATGTGTTTGTTACCGATAAATATTAGTGTGAAGTGGGAACTACATTCTTGCGGTGTAGGTTGTGTGAGAGTAAGAGTGATATAATGAATTCAACATGTGGTGGCAAACTGTCGATAACTCGATATAGCAGGTGTTTGTGGTGGCTGCAATGTTTTCATGCTTTCTTTCGCACGCCAATTATACGAGAACAAAGGGGAATGTTAAGATTTTACACAAGACACGTTCTATTTGAAACTTAAATCAAATTGTAGAAGCGTTGTAACAAAGTTAACATACAAAGAAGAGGTAACAGCTATACGTTATTATAAGTAAGATAAATTAGATCGGGCTAGTATTTTCTTTTATTTCCAAGCTTGTGCTGTAACCACAATAAGTTAAACTAAAACCACAATCTACACAGTCCGACAATTATGTAATGAGACTGATTTTATTCTGACGAAACAAACAAAAGTAATTGAATAATACCTGTTTCTTATTCGAAGTACATCCCTCCTGCATCAATACAACGAGTGGCACGATCACACAAGGAGTGGAATGACTTCTGCAACTCAGTTTGTGGTATGGCCCGTAATGCCGCTGTCACAGCTGCTTGGATGTCTTCAACCCTGTCGAAAAGTCGTCCTTTCAATGGCAACTTCAGCTTAGGGAACAGGAAATAGTCACAGGGGGACATATCTGGTGAGTAGGGGGGATGATTCAGCACACACACTTGTTTTGTGGCCAAATATTCCGCAACAAGTACTGCTCGGTGAGCTGGAGCGTTGTCATGGAGAAGGAACCAGCTACCTGGGGTTGAGTATTCAGGCCGAACACGACGTATTCTCTTCAACAAACGCTCCGAAACACCTAAATAAAACTGAGCATTAACTGTGTGACCTTCTGGTACAAATTCATGATGAATGATACCCTTACTGTCGTAGAAACAAATGAGCATTGTCTTCACTTTTGACTTTTGGAGACGAAGTTTCTTTCCTTTTGGAGAATCTGCAGACTTCCATTCGGCACTCTGACGTTTAGTAGCTGGATCATAACGAAAACACCAACATTCGTCTTCTGCAACAATGGACAGAAGGAAATGTTTCTTCCTACGGGCAGTTGCAATGATGTCACGGGCGTAATCACCACGCGCTTGTTTCTGTTCATCAGATAATGAGTGTGGCACAAACCGCGCTGCGACCTTCTTCTTGCCTAAATCTTCCACTAAGATCTTACGAATTGTCTCCCTGTTAACACCAAAGTCACCTTCCATCATTCTCACAGTCACACAACGATCTTCTTGCACACGTTCACGGACCTTTTCAATCAGTTCCTCGTTACGAACAGAAATTGGACGACCCGGCCGAGGTTCATCGACAATCGATTCCACACCACTTTTGAAACGTTCATACCATCACACAAACAAGTATCACCATACACTCTCCGCATCAACTCAACAGTTTCTGTGCCACTTTTCCCGAGCTTGAAACAGAACTTGATATTCGCCCTCTGCTCCATGACGCTGGCGTGACAAAGGCCTTTCACTTACTGCTGGTACTGACGTCATATTTCTCGTTGTGCTTCACGCGGGACCATGCGGTGTTACCAGGTCGTAGATGAAGGATTACTCTCTCGAACTCACATATTGGTTTCTATTTTGCATTCTCTGTTTTGTCAGAATAAAATCAGTCTCATTACTTACTTGTCGGACTGTGTATAGTAACACTAAGTCCGTAAGACCATTCCAGAATATTGCCCAGAAACATTATCGAAACTTACTAACACAGTATACGATGACGACTATTTGAACATCCAGATTTCAATAATACAAATCAGAACAACTGAACATTTCAAATCATAGGAATATCATGTAGACTACCAAACTACTTTGATCCTAATCTTTAAATACCACTCACAATGCTATTCCAATAAGGTGTGTAAGGTATAGTGCACTTGTAATGCACAAATTGTTGTTTGAATATTTAATTTTCTCTTTCACGTTTTAAGAAGTTATATTTTTTATTGACATTTTTGTTCCAGTTAATTAATTATGAAATATTCAATTTCAGAATAATAAGTACTATTAATTATTGTTTAAATACAAAAGGAAATCATGCTAACATATGTGAACATAAGAACGAGATATTTTATTAGCACAATCAATTAGGCATGACGTCATACTTTTGTATGCGATGTCATATAGTTAAACCTGATAGTTGGCATATTGGTAATGTCTGCATGAATTCGCGAAATTGTTAAAAAGTCTAAGCGCTGTTGATTAACGTTGGGAGTTTCTGCATTGTTGTCACTATAGAAAGAAACAATAATATTATTATAGAAAATTGCCAAATAATTTATTAGCAATTGTAATAGGTTTTGAATAGGAGCTGATATGATGCAAAATGCTATATTGAATGATGAGTATTGCATGTTGCAATTGTATAACCATTCCAGCTACACGTACAGTGTATGCTGGGTTTTGTCAAATAGAGTTTATAAATTCTTTATGCATAATAAAGATCATTTTCGCCGAAAAGCTTAACTACTTATAATAACGTATATCTGTTACCTCTTCTTTTTATCAGCGAACTTGCTCGTTGAGTGAACGAACACTCACGCTAGTATAGCGTTTAGGTTGAGTGTCGCCCCACTCATGTGCATAAGGATGGGTTACTTCCAAAGTTGGGTATCTCGATCAATAGACGTCGCACGGAGATCATCGTAAGCACGCCCTGAAATAGAAGAAACCAACGACGACGACCATTGTCTACAAGTACGAACCCTTTCAGATGGTAAAAGGGAAGAAATGCCCAACAAAATGGTCCGCTGTCTTCTGTTCTTTCTTCCTTTTTAAGTCATTTTTGGTTATTTTGTGGTACGTGGTCTCTTGTTTCCAGGGTTTGCCAAATATGGCCGATCTCAAAAAAACCCAGAGCCTTTTTTTCGGGTTAGGTCCACTTGAAAATAACCACTTTATAACCCAGTTTTTTTTTAATAAATTTTGTTTTTAGATGATTACTTTGAATTTTAGATTGATAGAATGCAATCACTACTGTCTTTGTGATAATTAAATACAAGAAAGTATTGGAGTTTAGCCAGAGCCTTTGTTAAGGTCCACTTTCTTCATTTCAGGAATTATCTGGTGAAACAGGAGAAACCTTGGAAAACCTCAATCAGAATAGTTGGCCGTACGGGTTCGAACCCACGTACCCATCCATTGCCGATTCCAAGTCCGCGACGTTACCGCCTTGACCACAAGGACTAGATACTCCATCTGTCGTGGTCTGGTGATTGGCGTTTCGGACGGCCAAGTAACACTGGGAAAGTTGACCAGCAATTCAGACCCTGCTCGGGCCATGGTGGTTCAGTGGTAGACCGCTTTCCTCTGGTGCGAGGGGCCCTTGATTCGATCCCAGTTTGTGTCTTGTCGTCTTTGTGGTGATCAAACACCGTGCACATGGGTTTTCTCGAGGTTCTTCCGTATTCTCCCATTTTCCTCATTCCACCAATTCGCCTATGATAATCTATTCGGCCTGGGCCAAAGTTGCCTCTATGAACGCCATCAAAGAAATTAAAATGTCAGACCCGGCTGAGGCGGCTCAGTGAGATTATCCCAAATGGAGTTCTCTCCCATTTTCCTCTGTCTCACCTGTGAATGATGTAATGCCAGGACCTATAATTAACTTGGGCCCCGAACCACGCCGTTGCTTGAATGTAGTACACACATACCCTGACGTGAGGAGGTTACCCCATACAGAACAGGCCCGCTCCAAGCCTCCCGATTTTACAGTTCAAGGTGTTCATTTTCGTCAAACCTCACTAGCCCTCACGTTTCAATTTCGTCCTAACCATGACAACTTCGATAAGCTCTCAACCTCACGTTACAAATTTGCCCTCACACTCACGCTGTAACTTTGCCCTCACACTCGCGCTGTAACTTTGCCCCTCACACTCGCGCTGTAAC
>JAGDQP010009578.1:33038-58519 GCA_022664845.1 Lepisma saccharinum
TCCCTTTTGATAGAATCATATGCTTTCTTAAAATCAATGAATAGCTGATGAACCGTCCCATTGTATTCCCATTTCTTCTCCAAAATTTGTCTCAAAGCAAAAATCTGGTCCAACGTGGATCTATTTCTTCTAAATCCACATTGGTGATCTCCAATTATTTCATCTACGTATACATTTAGGCGTGTTAACAGAATATTACTTAATACCTTGTAACAAGTTGGAAGTAACGAGATTCCGCGGTAATTATTGCATTCCGACTTATCGCCTTTTTTGTAAATCGGAACAATTATTGATGTTTTCCATTCCTTTGGGAGCTCCTCCTTTCTCCATATAGCACTTATCAATTTATGTAGTTCCTTGATTAGTGCCGTTCCTCCTGTTTTAATTAATTCGGCTGGAATATTGTCTATTCCTGGTGATTTGAAATTTTTCAATTTCTTAACCGACATTTCGATCTCGATCTCGCTAGGTTCGGGAATCCACGGTTCTGCGGTATGGATTTCAAATTCCTCTGTTTGTTCCCCGCTGTGTACATTAAGAAGTTTGTCGAAATAACTTTTCCACACATCGACAATTTTAGTCGGATCCGCCTGAAGATCTCCACGTTCATTTCTAATCATTCCTAACCTCGGCTGGTAACCTTTTCTTAACGAGTTTACCCCTTTGTATAGATCTCGTATGTTATTTGTCTTCCCGTTTTCCTCAATCTCCTGAATCTTCTGCGTCAGATATTCTCGCTTTTTGTTTCTGAACCCTAGTGTGGCGTTTCGTTTCGCGTTACTGTAGTGGTTGGTATTTGCTTCGCTTTTATTACTTAGCCATCGTTGCCTTGCTTGTTTTCGTTCCTCATGAAGTTTAATGCATTCTTCATCAAACCAAGGTTTGTTTTTCTGTTGTTTCTTCTCACCTACGCGTTCCTTCGCTGCGCTCTTAATTGTTTCACGAATTGCCTCCCACATCTTACTTACATCAATTTCATTATTAATATCATCATTATTATTACTCGAGTCGGCTAGGATTTCGAACCTATTTGAGAGTTCGAGTTGGTAATCTGCTCTTATGCTCGGATTATTTAATCGTTTCACTTCGAATTTCAGTTGTTTTGATCCCTTGCTTTCTCTGTTCGCGACGCATAACTTTTCCCTTACTTTTGTGATCACTAATTGATGGTCGGTGTCACCTTCCGCTCCTCTGTACGACCTAACGTCCATTATGTTGGTGTGTCTTCGTCTGTCTACTAATACGTGATCGATCTGGTTGAGAGTTTTGCCGTCCGGAGATACCCATGTGTATTTGTGTATGTCTTTGTGTTCAAAGTACGTGCTCTTTACCAGTAAGTTTTTCGAAATCGCGAAAGTTATCAGTCTTTCTCCATTGTTGTTGGTCTTTTCGTGAAGACTGTATTTGCCTATAGTAGGTCTATATTTTTCTTCCCTCCCTACCTTTGCATTGAAATCACCCCAAACAATTTTCGAATTATACTTCGGTAATCGGTCAAACAACCTTTCTAGCTCCTCGTAGAATATATCTTTGTCGTTATCAGTAGCCACCTCGGTCGGAGCATAGACGTTTAATAAAACCGTGTTGCCCCATCGAGTACGTATCGTAACGTACGA
Source organism: Lepisma saccharinum (assembly GCA_022664845.1). Lineage (NCBI taxonomy): Eukaryota > Metazoa > Arthropoda > Insecta > Zygentoma > Lepismatidae > Lepisma > Lepisma saccharinum. The sequence goes on from JAGDQP010009578.1 coordinate 34,655, forward strand.
TAGTCTTTCGTTTACGAACTCTATATTCTGAACCGCCTGAAGGATATTATTCTTAATGAGGAACCCTGTTCCGAAATCGTGAGACTGTGTTCCCCCGTAGTAGAAAGTGTACTTGCCCTGTGGGATACTATCTTGACCCTCCCACCGAACTTCTTGTATCGCTAATATGTCTAGCTCGTACTTCTCGGTCTCGCGTACCGCCACCTGAAGAGCGCCCGTTTGGTATAATGTTCGTACGTTCCACGTTCCTATTCTAAGGTCTTTCTTAATCCTGTTCATAGAGCCCCCTGAAGCAGTCCCAGCCCGGAGATCCGAATGAGGGACTAGTTTACCTCCGGAATATTTTACCCCAGGAGAATCCATGAACCATCTGTTACTATTTCTTGACATGTTTTAGCGGTGTAGAGTTGTCAGCTCTACGACCAAATGATTTTTTTTAATATTACCCAATGTGTAAAAACAACAAATCGCTACCTTCAATTAACGAGAGAATATATCCTGTTCAACTGTTTGCTGGACGAAAGCCAGGCATCTGCGTGTGAATCATTCATTCGAGTTTGTTTGTATTTCGGCAAGTGGCGAAGTGCATAAAACCAACGAGGAAAGACTTGCCGGGGAATAAATTTCGGTTCATACACGAAGTATCGAAAGTCAGTGGCCAAAACGTGAGAACAGGAGTACCTGTAGCAGGGAAGAAGGTCAAAGTCGAGTTTCTCTTCCGGAAGTGCACGTCACAAGCTGATATCGTGCACAAGTTTCTATTAGCTGTAGAAGAGTTGTATAAACCGGATATGTAATGAAGGTAGGTAGAGTACGTTTACAATGCCATGAAATGTTAATGATGTTGTAGGTATGAAAAATAGAACTACCTCAACCAACCCGCCTTCGCTAACTCGGCATTAGTCGATGCATTTGTGTCAATGCGTACAATATTATGACGATACATGACGTACATCTAGAATTTAGTGAACTTGAACGTTGCGAGTGAAGGTGAATGGAATTAAACGGTGAAAATCGTGAAAAACCAATGGCAAGAAAAGGGATCACACATTATGAATAAACGGAACCAGAAATAATTAAAAGTAATAAGAGTTTAAGAGAATTTTGATTAAAGAAATATGAAGTGGGCGTTCGAGCGTCCACAAACTACGGAAATGCAATCGTAGAGAATATGAAAAGAATATTGGTATGCATCCAATAAGTGGGATTGCCACCTTTTGATGAATAAATTACGGGACACTCGGCACAAAATACGGAATATTACCAAAAAATAAGGGACAAATCTGAAATAACCAAAAATGAAAGTAATTAATTACCCTCTGTACTACTATATGATTACACGCACAATTTACACTAACACTCTAAAAGCGCTCGCGAGCGGAAAATGGGTATTTTAATTTTCTAGCCACAGCCCCGAGGTCCACAACACCTCAATATTGCGACAAAATTCATTTGTTGAAGTTTTAAAAATGTGTAACTGCCTCCATTATTTATAAAGAAGAATAACCAGACCACCCCAAAACCATCTGATTGTGAGTTGTGATCATTCTCGTCCAGTTAGTCACGTAGCAACATGTGAAGTGTGAAAATGTTAGTGCGTATTTTGGTGTAATCAAATTCAAAATCTTTTATCAATTTTAATTTTATACAATTTTTCCCAAGGTGGTCTGTTTTCCAGCACGTATTATACATTATTATGTCTGATCAAGTTTCTAGTTTTCATAATGACACAGATATATCATGTGTTACGTATCAGTGGCGTAGTGTATTTTTTAATGAAGGTAGGCGAAGTCGAGGAATTTGTTAAAACTAATTTTATGATGAAGCTACAAAAAAAAAAAAAAAAAAAAAAAAGCCACGGAGTGCCGCCCGAAAATCGTCATATTGTAGTATTTTCATGCTTCTCATACATGAATACGAAAAATAGAACTGTTAGTACTTGCCAGTTTGTTGAAAAATATAATGTGAAATGTTCATGAATATGATTTTTTTTTTTAAAAAAAACTTTGTAATTGGATTAAAATATAGTTAATGTAGAATGCTGCAGCATGACCCACATGACTTGAATTCAACGAAGACACAAAAAGTAACCCTCAGAAATGTGCGAGATAAAGAACAAGCTCAGGCCAACAACCATTAAACTGGGTGAGAAGGAGATAGATAGATGGCAAGGTTTACAACGCCCTGATATGTACTAGATCACCACAGAAGTGCCAGCCCGAAAGAAAAGAAGAAGAAATCCACATTCACTTTGGCCTATCAATCCTAAACGCGTGGATTATATATTTTGAGTGACTCATACAGACTAGACGTTAAAGAGCCACATAAGAAGACAAAGTTCCTTAAAAAAAAAAAAAAAAAAAAAAAATCCCAGAATGGGTTTCAGCAGCAGTTGGGATAAGTAACGGATCAACCAAATCCTGTAGGCAGCGGAAATACTAATTACGGCAACTCAATGAGAAGGTATATTCTTCAATATAACGAATTTTCACCATTATCACCGGCATTGATTAAGACCTGATTTCAAGTTGGGCCATACTTCTGCAGATTCTATTCTGTAGGTTCGAAATCTACACATGTCTTACCGTTCATACTATGAATTTTATCTTATCGAAATCGACGCAAACAAATTTGAGATGTTTGTAGAGAATGCTTTCCAATTATATATAAAGTTTTATCCAAGGTACTACATGCCTCTCAGTTGCATAAGGTGTTCATAAATCAACTTGTTTTTATTATAGAAGCCGCCTTCCTGCCCTTGGAGTAGGTGTCTGAATAAGCACAGAACAAGTATATTAAAGCGTATAGGGAACACTAAGCAGGGAAGTGTTCGCGAAAGAACACCTTGAAGGACGTGTTCTTCCGACTCATGGTCACACTGATTCCGTCCTGTCATCTGTGACAGAACCGTCAAGTAGCTCTGCGTCAAGTTCTTATTGTGAGGAAGTCTCCCAGTAGCAGTACTGGCTTCACTGAAGGCTTCCCAGTTCTAAGATAATATACCTTGCAACAAAAACACATTTATAAGGAACATTGTTCTGTTCATGTTATGTAAGTTTAACAAGAAAGCAGGACCCTAAATTTTTACTTCAATTAAATCAGGATTGATTGATTTAAATCAGATGATTTTTTTAAAAAGCAATTATTTAAATCAAAAATAATATATATATTTTTTTTTAAGTAGAAATAAAGTGCAGTATTATTAATAATTCTGTGAAATGAATCATATGTAAGCTTGAAATTTACCTTTTAGTCCTTACGTGATGACTGGCTCTTATGATGTAAACCAAAACCAAAGTGATCGATCTACAATTTAACGAACTACTTGATTGATTCATTTTGATTGACGAAATTTTAGAAGGGAACAACGTAGAAACCCAATTCACATTATAAATTTACAATTTGTATAAATGTGTTTATTTTTGTATACTACGTATGAAAACGATCGTTCGCTTTCTGTTCTCGTGATCACGGGTTCAAATTCCGCCGGGGTCCATTGAACAGTGTGGTTCGGGACCCACTTTACCAAAAATGTAGGTCCCGTCCTTAAAAGCTCCCCAGCTCGTTTAGGACGTTAACAACAATTCACTCACGTATGAAAACGAACACACAGAAAACACAGTTTTTGTGTACTTCTCGAAAATTGTTGTTTCGTAACATTACCTACTTTCTGTATTTGTATCAAATTATTGATTGCTTCACAAATGCTCAAAAGCAATTTATACTCAATTGAAGTATAAAATTTACCTACGAGTATGCTGAAGGAGGAAAATGCAAAATTGCGTATCCTCTATTGATTTGACTGCACTAAGTAGCTCTCATTGAATTGAATATTAAGACCTCTAGACAACTTTGGATTAGACCGAATGGATAATGATGAGAGAATTGGTGGAATAAAGAAAGTGGGAGGAAACTAGAGAACCCGATGAAAATCCATGCACACGGTTTCTGTTCACCCCAAAACAAACATGGCACGATCCGGTATCGAATAGGGTACCCACGGTCAAGAGGTGAGCGCTATATCACTGAACGACCGCGTTCCAAAATAGCTCTACTTTATGAAATTTTGTCATGGGGTGTTCCCAACAGTGCAATTTTTGATGGCTGAAAACTAACTGAAATGAACAAAAATTTATCTTTGTAAACTTAAATCCTAGAACAGTTCGTTAGGAAGATATAGCCTGGAGAAAAGAGGCAACTGCGATTATAAAATTTACAGTTGCTTAGGAAGGAAGGTAGACACAGATATCACTTTAGAAGGGAAGCTGATACGTATAAACATTGCAAATTGTTTCTTTTTCGAAGTTAATTACGGTGTATACCCCTCTGAAACCATTCATCGTGTATCGACGACAGTAACGCAGAAGTTTCCTACATGTTAACTTCCCTTTGTAAAATATACCATAAGTACGTAACGCTATGTCTTCCTTCCTTTTCAAAATGATTATAAGTTGTTGTAATTGCCTATTTTTCATGGCTATCTTCCGCAGCGAACACCACATATTCGTGAATAAGTTTTTACTGGTTAAGGTATTTGAAAAGGAAAAGCTGACTTACGGCTGGTTTTTCATTGTCTGGTTAAAGTACAGGTTAGCTAGTAACTTACAGTTAAACTCTAACTGCTGGTTTACGCGTTTTTCAATGTCTAGTTAAGGCATAACCAACAGTTAAACTGAGCAAACTGGTAGTTAAATTAACCCGTACTTCTACCTCCAGTTAACGCGCTAACTGGATGTTTTAAAAAAGTTTGGCAATGCCACCTGTCAAAGATGTTACATATGATTTCAGATTCATCCTCTTCCGATGAAGAGGACGATAGAATTGTATTAGAACACATTAAGAGAACATCACAGTTCTTCTACCCAAATTTATAACATATTTTTTTATTTTTTTAATTCAGATTCAGTTAGGTACGGTACGAAAAATTTTGTTTTGTGCTGACTGGGACATGAAGTCAGTTTGCACTCCCACAAAATGTAAAAGTTACAAGAATGATGGAAGTGTGTGGTGTTGAAACGCGTTGTTGAACTTTACTTTTGGAGCTCCAAAAAATGTAAAATTTACGAAGAAATGTAATATTTTCAATTTGTGTGTAAGCATTGAAACGGAAAATATAACAAAGGTTGTAGTCACGCAAATGTGAAAATGCAAAAAAAAAAAAAAGTATCTGGAACTTTAGTTGCTTTCGAGTTGAGAGTGCACATTGAGTGAATGTTACAAGGCAGGTGCATCGCGTATAATGAAAAATGTTTTAAGGTAACTTTAACTGCCCTTGCTACTCGACATGTGATTTTTCTATCAAAATACGTGTCGTTCATAACATGAAGTATGAATATTAAGTAGGTCGTTAGTATTCTTGCGCATGTCGCCATATTTGCATGTGTTCATCAACACTAGTGCTTATTTAACAAAATAATAATAACACATGGGATTTAGAAACGCTTTTTGGATTACTAGTTGCTGCTAGATGTTGTATGTGAATTATTTATAAGGGAATGAGTAGAGTTGAGCGTATACATGTATCAGTAGTTGACGGAAGCTGTGATCCCGAAAGTAAAGAATATCCATATGATTGTGAGACAAACTCATAATATTCCCCAAACGATAATGATAATAGAAAAACGATCATCTTTACTTGACTCGCAGCTTTCACAAGTTATTGACCCATGTGTACAAACTATACCACTCATTCCCTTGCAAATAATTATTACTGATGCTTCTATAAACTCCTAGTGCCAGGAATACGAAAAGCTGTGTCATTATTATTTCGTTAAATACTCAATCCAGTTGGTCAACATACAAACATGGCGGCGTGTGAATTACTAATAGCGACACTTCGATTTATGAATGACACTACTTTTCTACGAAAAATCATGTACGTGTCGAGTGAGTGAATACGATTATTTAAGGTCAAGTTACAAAATTTTGTTCATTATACGCGATGCGCATGATGTTTGTCAGGTGCTCATTCCCAACACGCAACCACATAAACAGTCCCAACTAATTTTTGCTCTCATTTCATACTTCCATGACTCGAAGCTTCGTTAAATTTTGCAATTCAACACTTTCACTCACGTTGGAAATCTTACATTTGTGCTGCAAATTTTAAATCTTTTTTGTGGGTCATTAAGTAAAGTTTACCCAGCAAATAATAAAGCTAATGGAAACAAGATGATTAAATATTCCTTTACCCCACTTCGTGAATTATTTACAAGGGAATGAGTAGTGTAGAACGTACACATTAATTAGTAGCTGGCGGACGCAGGGGTTCCAAAAATGAAGTTTATCCATATGATTATGAAGCAAACAATGTTCATAAAATGATAATGGAAAACAATAATAAAATTATTAAACATTACCTCACTTTTCAGCTTACCATATCCCTTTTTCCTTGTGAGAGTACTAGTTGCGGGTAACAAAGAAAGGTTAAAACATTCATATTCAATTTCATGAAGTACATGAACTTCGCTGAATACCTGTTGTGTTTTTTATAATTACTGTGAAGCATATAAATACAGAGATTCTGTTAGACCACCCAATGTGTAACCCCCGAAAATTCTTGAGTACAACCTTATTTTTTTTTACAATTAAAAATAAATAGGAACAAAACTGCAAAACTCTGTTTACAAGCTCTAATTTTGGCTATACCCTCCCAAACTGAAAATCTTAATTACTTTGTTAGTTGCAGCCGAGCGAAATAAAACGCATCCAAAAACCGAAGAAATGTGTTCTCTGCCTATGAACTATTTCATGAAAAAGTCATTAATTCCAATTACTGTATTTTTTGCATGTCATTGTTTGAAATCGCGCTCATGTTCTTCGAACTACCTGTTAAGTTCCGCTTTACTTTACTTTATGGACCGCAAAAAACGTAAAATTTACACGAGAAATGTAACATTCGTAACGTGCCTAGAAGTGTTCAAATCCTAAATGTAACAGTTTTGAAATGAAAGTGTAAAATGAGAGAGAAATAGGGAAAGGTGCTAGGGACTATTTAGTTTCTTTCGCGTTGGGGGTTAATACATGCATTTGTTAGAACCCCATGTACATCGTGTATAATAAAAAATGTCGAACTTGACTTCAACTAAACACCTCTTGACTGGCCCAAGATACTGTCCGTGTTTCTTGTGGCAAAATACGTGTAATTCATAACACGAAGTTTCGCCATAACTCCTCACGGGGCTATGCTTATTATATGTTGATGAGCTGCATATTAACGAAATGATAATGAAATATAGCTTCTCGTAGCAATTTTTGTAACCTGGGTTGCCGGTAGGTGTTTATAGAAGTACGTGTGGTAATTGTTTGCAAGGAAATAAAGGGTATAGAGAATTACATATAGCGCGGAAGCTGCGCCCATAACGTGGAGTTTATCTATTTTCCCAGAGTGTATAAGGATATGCGGGCCAGCCATCTAAAACCGTGACGCCTACGTAAAAAATAAACTTTGTAAACTTAATTTTGTATGGGCGATTTTTAGTAACTGAATTCGGTCCGTCACGATTATGAATGCGATGCTAATTACAATTCAGATCCATGCACCAGCCGAGATTCGAATCCGGGACCTTCGAGTCGTTTACTTAGCCCCCCAACCCACACGGCTACCAGGTCGGCGTCACATATACGTATTTTTTTAGATAGTAACTCTTTACATGTGTGTGTTTACAACCCAGTTATTCCACAAATCTCTTAATGCAATCAAACATTCATATTTCTTACTTCAGAAACTAGCGAATTTGATGCTTATTTTGTTCAAAACTTACTGCGCTATCCTCTATTTTCATAATTCCTGAACAACTCCCTAGATAGCGAAATAGTAGAAATCCATTGCCAACCGTCGCTGTTCCCACTAACCACCAGTCAAAAGCCAAATGAAAAACGGATATTAGAGTTCAGGTTAACTTTAACTACTAGTTAGTTAACTGGAAAGATAAATGGACAATGAAAAACTACCCCTTGGTAGCTGTTTCATGGCCGGAAGTTATTAAATTCAAAAACTTTGATTTAAATGAAAAAAATCGATTTAATTTTTTTTTTTAATCAACAAAAATGATTCTTTTTTTTTTAATCCTGTATCTTTTTCAACCCTGGTTTAAATCCTTAATGGGGAAACGTAAGGGTAAGAATTGCATTTATTTATTTTTGTTGCATCTCTGTATCTGGACCACTGTGCACAGTTGGCGTTACTATCAGTTATAACATAGAGCGAACAGGAGGTACGAGTATTATGCGCTGTCATGTTGGGGTTTGGGGATCTGGACAAAGTTTACTCACAAGTCTGCACGGTAAACAGTTGGAAAATACTCCATCACGGTTTATTTGTTAAAATTATTGGTATGTTGAAAATATGTGTGAGAATTTACTACTCACAATACGGGACAACTAATCATAACACGGGACACATAATTTTTACCTAAAATACGGGACATCCCGTATTATACGGACAGGTGGCATAACAGACATGTTTCTTTGTATTCGAATCTTGTTAAATAAACAACGATTTATCTTCACGCCTGGGGCTACATGCTATATTTTAAAAAGTAGAAACTAGAGCAATTTCCGATTAAATAACTCGTGGACTTGAGAACTCTGTCATGTCGTAGCATGTTCCTTTATCCCCTTTCAGTAAAACAAGTGTATCTCTGCCAGATTTAACAAAACACTTTTACCATATGAAAGCCATTTCTATAACCTTCAATATTCGTAGAAATGTTTCTTTCCCCATTGCACTTTACAATGACAAATCGTTTATGACAAGTATATTACTTTGCGGTGATCTTTTTGTGCTTCGGAGCTGATACTGCCATTACCTTCGTACTATACTTATTGGTGATGCACAATATTGTCAAATACTAAAAGTTATGTAATAAAAATTACGTCATAAGATGATGATTGACCTCGACAATGTATGTCGCCCAAGATAAAAAAAAAAGAATAATAGTGGTAGTTTGTGCTCGTCAGGCTTGAACAGAACGTTCTAGTGTAAGAAATGTTTTCTGCTTATTAAGAGTAGCAATATTGTTGCTTTAGCATTTGCCGGGGCGGAGCGGAAGATATGCCAGGCCTTTGGTGAGGGTGTCGTGACTACGCGGACAGTGCAGCGGTGGTTTACCAAGTTTAAGGACGGTGACGAAACACTCGAAGACAAACCACGTGCAGGAAGACCAACACAGTTGCCAAATGAAGATCTTCAGGCAGCAATTGAGGCGAACAGTGGCCAGACATGTGAGGAACTGGGACTACAATTCAGTGTGAGTGGAGAAACCATTCGGCAGCACCTCCATCAACTTGGGAAGCACTACAAGTTGGGTCGATGGGTCCCACATGATTTGACTCCGGGCCAGAAGGCAACGCGAGCAGACCTGAGTTTCTTTGCTGTCTCGTCTGAGGAAGGAGCCATTTCTGGACAGGGTGTTGACATGTGATGAGAAGTGGGTCCTGTACGAAGCTCCACGACGCCATCATCATTGGTTAGCATCCCACGAACCGGTTCCAAAACAGCCGAAACCAGCAATGCACCAGAAGAAGGTCCTCCTGTGTGTTTGGTGGACTGCTCGCGGCATCGTGAACTGCTACCAGCTTGTCAGAACATCAATGCAACTGTGTAGTGTCAGCTGTTGGGCCGTGTTCAAGAAAAACTCACAACTCTGGAGCAAGCACTTCTGAATCGCAAAGGGGTCCTCCTGTTACAGGATAACGCTGAGTCCCACGTGGATGTCCCGGGACAGCATTCTACGCCTTGGATGGGAAACACTATTGCATCCGCCATACTCCCGGACATTGCACCGTCCGATTTTCACCTGTTCCATTCCTTGGACAATCACCTTAGAGGACGCCAGTTCAAATCCCTAGTAGAGGTGCAAAATGCACTTGATACCTTCTTCGCTTCACGGCCCACCAAGTTCTGCCGCGATGGAATCCATGGCCTTCCAGAACGTTGGCATAAGGTCGTCGATGATGAAAGGGACTATTTTTGATCTTCCAGGTACGTCTTAGGTGACATATCGATGTTCGAAGGTAATGGGGGGGGGGGGGAAGCGACAAAACTTTCTTGCTTACCTTTATACATTTGTTGTAAAAGACTTGAAAAAGGCGGCCATTAATAAATCGATGGGGATGGAAATAAAAGAATACGTCTTTTGAATAATTCATATATAAGGAATATAAATATTAAAAAACATATTTTTTTGAAAGAGTTCAAGCAACCAAGCTGGATGATTTCAGTTGTACTGACTCCTAGTTTGCAACACTATGGTGTGTGCTTTAAGTACGTACTTTATCGTCACTAGATGTCAAATATCCAATAACACGACGTAGTCCTATTTGAAAAATGTAAATGTTATACCTGGTTGGCAACACTGACAATCCGGTGATTGCGTGATTTCACTCGTCACGTTCACCATGTTGCTTGAAACAAATTTCCTCAAACGTAATTTTCATTCAGTGAGTCGTTTCTGACTTATTGAGAATTACTTATTTCTTCCCATTGCTAGGTGTCATCTTTGAAAAGCTGTATCTTCAAAATAAAGCGGAATTTCACCCATGTTCGTAGAAACTTTTCTTACTTCTTTCGATGTCAAAAATCACCTCCTGAAAGTAGCGTCTTTCATTCTAAATCACCGTGGATATATCCTTTATTTAACTTCTGTGAATTTCGAGGTTGGTTCCTCCCCCAGCTCCGCTAACCCTTGTCAATCGCACCTTAAATTTTGTGGTATTCTCCATATCTCACCATTCTCTATCAGAAGCACTATGTTTGATTCGGATCTCAGCGACAAAATATCGTGACCCTACCCCATTGTCAGATGGTTAAAACCCTTGAACTAAATTCAAATTCCACTTCCAACGATATAAATTCATTTTCGCCTTATAACCTCGATACGTCAGGCAAGGATAGGGTAGAGAAAAGGATGCGGGAAGGTTTTGGTCAAGGTCTAAGTTAAAGCTACGATATCAGCATTTGGCTGCTGAGACTAAGGAAAAACCCTGGTGAAACCTCAGTCAGAATATCTGATCGATATAGTATCGAACCCAAGGCATCCCGAGTTCGAACTCAACGCTCTAGCAACGAAACTACGGCCGCTTGGTACTTTCAAATATGTTTATAGTGAAATCTGAATACATGGAAGTTTTTAAAAGAACGAATAAATTATAGTAGATGTTATGACAAAGATATATTCTACGATGAGCTAGAGAGGCTGTTTGACGGAATGCCAAAGTATAATTCGAAAATTCTGTTGGGTGACTTCAATGCAAAGGTAGGGAGGGAAGAAAAATATAGACCTACTATAGGCAAATACAGCCTTCTCGAAAAGACCAACAACAATGGAGAAAGACTGATAACTTTCGCGATTTCGAAAAATTACTGGGAAAGAGCACGTACATTGAATACAGAGACATACACAAATACACATGGGTATCTCCGGACATGGGCGTAATATATACTGCAGAACAGTGGAAATCCGAAACTAGCGAGATCGAGATATTGATAAAGGATTTTAGAAAAATCAAATCAACGGGAATAGACAATATTCCAGCCGAATTAATTAAAGCGGGAGGAACGGCATTAATCAAGGAACTTCATAAATTGATAAGTGCTATATAGAGAACGGAGGAGCTTCCTAAGGAATGGAAAAAACAATAATAGTTCCGGTTTATTAAAAAATAAAAAGTGATAAATCGGACTGTAATAATTACCGTGGAATCTCGTTACTCCCAACATGTTATAAAGTATTGAGTAATATACTGCTAACTCACCTAAGTACATAGTTGAAATAATTGGAGATCACTAATGTGGATTTAGAAGAAACAGATCCACGTTGGACCAGATTTTTGCCTTGAGACAAATCGTGAAGAAATGGCATACAATGGGACCGTTCACCAGCTATTCATTATTTTAAGAAGGGTTATGATTCTATCAAAAAGGGGAAGTTATACAGTATCCTGATACGATTTAGAATTCCGAAGAAATTTGTCCAACTTGTGAGGATATGTCTCAGCCACCCCATAAGCAGAGTACGGGTAGGTAATAATATATCAGATAGTTTGAAACAAGGTGATGGCTTGTCACCACTATTGTTTAACTTTACTTTAAAATATGCGATTTTAAAAATAAGAGGACAAAAAGGGACTAACGCTGAATGTCTTGAATCAACTGTTCGGGAACGCGGATGATGTAGATTTAATAGTGGAAGATATAGAGGCACTACAAAGTAACACCGATGTCGTAGTAGAAGCTTGCGATGAGATAGGTCTACAGGTAAAAATGAAAAAAAAAAAAAACATTGTAACATGCCGAAACACGGGGAATAACGGAAATAGTTACATAACAATTAAGAATGAAAATATAGGGAAAGTACACAACAAATTTAAATACTTGGGAGCATACGTAACAAGGAAAAACGAGGTAACGGAAGAAATAAAAAGTCGTTTAGTATCGGGCAACGCATGTTCCCATTCAATCTAGAAACTCCTAACCTCGGGATTAATATCAAGGAAGTTGAAATTGAAAATATACCAAACGGTTATTCTGCCGGTAATTCTTTACGGTTGCGGAAGTTGGAGTACGACCCTACCAGATGAACATAAATTACCTGTATTTGAAAATGAGGTTTTGAGAAAGATATACGGGCTGAAACGGGACGAGATGAGTGGAGGAGACTGCATAATGAAGAACTCCACGGACTGTACGATTCACCAGTTGTAAAAATAATAGAAATCGCGACGACTAAGGTGGCCAAGCCATGTAGCTCGGATGGGGGAAAACGAAGATTATATTCTATCCTGGTTGAAAGACCGGATGGAAGGAGGCCATTGGGAAAACCGAGACGTCGTTGGGAGGACAATATTAGAAGAGATCTTCGAAAGGTACGTGTTCATGATGAAACCTAGCTTGATGTTGCCCAGGATAGAATCCAGTGGTGAACGTTTGTTAGTGCGGCAATGAACTTGCGGGTTCTATAAGCCATAGAGTTAGTTAGTTACCGACCCATTATTTATGAATTTAATCAAAGTTGCAATCTGTTTCGTCCGCTACTTCTGACTTGTTGTAGTACTGTGCTCCGCCATTGTTGTCGTGATTGAATGAAGAACGGTTCCATTTTTCTCCGTTAAAATAAGGTTTGTTAATTTTTATTTCAGTATTTTGTGGTCTGTGGTAACAAGTTTTATAATTGGGTCTATCTTTTAATGTGTTTTAATTTAGATTACGTAATTTGTTACCGTATGTGCAATTTGTAATTCACTGTTTTATACGACGTGTATTTTGGTACGGTTTCATAGTGGTAGAAACTTTATGTATTTATTTATTTATTGCACTAAATGCAATTTGGAATGTGTTTTAATTTAGATTATGTAGATTTGTTATATGTAAGTTGTAATCATGGACGAATTCATGAAGGGTAAGCCCCCACCCAGCACCACCATTTATTTCAGAATGACTTAAAAATACCCCGGAATAGCTTCCACTTTTAAAGTAATTGTTCCGTCAGGGTCTCTCTCCTAAATCCGTACAAGGCTGTAATGAACTGTTTTATACCACGTGTATTTTGGTAAGGTTTCATAATAGTACAAAGTTTTATAATTGGTTCTATCTTTTAATGTTTTTTGATTTATCTTACGTCGATTTTCAAGCTATTTTGGTTGGTTCTCTTATTTTCCCAAGGGTCCTTGTTATGAAAGTGCTCTTTTTTATTTAATAATTTGCCACGGAGAACAATGTATTGCAGCTATAACATTGAATTGAGTTTAAGTTGTATAAGATGTTAATTCTCTGCACTCATCTGCTACAATTTAACTTATTTGTAGTGTTCTAGCTGCAATACCTTATTCTCCGTTGCAAATACTTAAAAAAGGTCATTTTCTTGACTTGGATTCTTGGAAGTGGAGGGGGCAGTGTTCTAGAACTTTGCCATATATATGGGAGAAAAACAAAGACTATATTCCATCTTGGTTGGAAAGCCGGATGGAAACAGGTCATTGACAAGACCGAGGCAACGTTGGGAGGACAATATTAGAAGGGATCTTCGAAAAGTAGATGATGAAAACTGGCTTGATCTTGCCCAGGATAGAACTCGATGGCGATTAACTTGCTAGTTCCGTAAGCCATAGAGGAAGGAAGAATGGTTGGCCGCTGGGATTCGTGTGCAGCAGTTTAAGGTGATAAGGAGTCAACAAACTTGGAGGGATTATAGTACGTACATTCAAAAAATAAAGAAAAAAAAACTTTAGTCATCTGGGTGGGAATTCCTGGCGTATCGGTTTCTGACAGCGCGGGAAAATGAATTTTAGAGCTTCAAATTTCCAATTCCAAAAACGGCAGAACTGATGTGGCATGCTATTATCAAAGATTTCAAATTTAATCTATCCTAAAATGCATATTCCATAATTTTGCAGTTTGTGCCCAACAGACTCAAGGGAAGTAAGGGTTCCCAGAAATTACCTGAGATAAAGGTTGTTTGAAATCAGCTTATGAATATAATTTCCCGGTTGGATGGTTGTGATTATGTATATCTTGTTTACTCATACGAGTAGTAGTATTATTCATGTTCATTTCGACCTGCATTTTATTCAGGTACTGTGCTATATTCCATTAGTATATAATTACATATAACTTAAAAGTCGTATTTTTACACAAGCTGAATCTATCACCTCAATAGTGAGTGTTTATTATTATTATTTTTATTACAGGTACCGATATAGGAGTGTTATTCTAGTCAATGAACATCCCCTTAGTTCCTGAAATAATTTCGTCCTGATCATAACTTTGTAAAGTATCTAAAATACCTTAGGTACAAATGACAAGTACCTAACCCAACACTGAGTATCTCAATGCTATCGAATATTTTGTCTCCTCCTCTTGTTCTTTAATATTGGGAGGACTTGAAAGTAGATATTAAAAACAAACACCTGATATTCGAACGAGACCTTGACTACTGCAATTTAAATTAATATTCCGAACTATATTTAACACAGATCAGATTATAAATTTGCACTTACCGTGGATCATGAGATCGAAAATAAATATAAACAACCAGGTACTAAATATGTTTCTGCACTCTGAACACTCCATTATCACAAACACAGCTAACTCTCAACACAAGCAATCTCTAATAACACTCTTTCCGGTATATAACACAGTAGCATTATGCTGCTGAATGTCCTTTGTATTATCACGCAAGTTGCTCCTCTCTTTACTCCATGATTTTCGTGTTTCTTTCTGATTGGCAGCCAACAGTAAATGTTGCCAGCCAGCCACTTCATTTTAAGATAATTCATTTGTATGACACAATCGGTATAGGAACTATGCCTCGTGGGAGTGGATAATTTGGAATGACGAGGAAAAGAGAAACTGTGTTGCATCGCGTATAATAAAAAAGGTAAAGCTATCCCCTGTGCGATACGCACGCGCCGTGAACGGTGTATAGGGGACGTGGAGGTAGCGATCCACATTTTCTTGACCTACGGTATGAAGTGAGGTGGGGTGGCCAGTCCCACGCTCGACCGCCTTTACCTTCCCAAGGCGCCCAGGAATACCAAGGAAACTCTGGTACTCAATTTGATAGGAGGCTGAGTGCACCTCAGAGCGCCAGGTATGGGAACACTGAGAGAAAATTCCCCAGTGTCCTGGCCAGGATTTGAACCCGGGCCGGGGCCGCCCGATTCGCAGTCAGACGGCATCCCGTATAATAATAAATAAAAACAATCTAACTTAAGTTTTCTAACCTATGTCAGCGAACTGAAACTTTTTAAATAACGGGTGATTGCTAAAATATTTTTGCACCAAACGAAAAAATCAACTAAAAATCAGTTATTTCATCTTTTTCAAACTCACCACATGAAGATTAGCTTATGTCCTGTACAAGAACTAGAGACTCCAGGATTTTAGAATATCAATAGGGGACAGGGTATTCACAACATTTAACTCAAGAAAACACTTAGACATGGACGTATTTAGAATTTTATACAAAATTAGTATAGTTTTAGGCGTAATTATATTAATAAAGACTTCATCCCCAGACACGCTTTGATGCTCCCGTACCTCTCCCGAAAAATAATTCTAAATAGTGCCAGGGAGCTTCATTGATAAATCGTTGTTAATGAGTAAGGCAAGTAATGCTTAGATTGATGTATACGTACAGTACAGTGTGATGGCATTAATACCACTCTTACTATAAGAATAATTAACCTTACACGTTAACAAAACCTTAGGGTCGATTTTCATGAAAGTTTGCGTTACTTGCGATTTGGGTGAGTATATGATTAGAACACGTGTTTTATTGCATGTTTTATTGTAATGTAAGTGTAACACGCGATTTAATTGTCTATTCACCTAAATCGCACGCAAAGCAAGCTTTCATGAAACTCAGCTCTTAGGAAACAAATTGTTTATTTTCCCTAAAATCTGTTGAAATTCCCTTTAATGCAAGGGCTTATTTTCATGTAAGCTTGCGATTTGAGTTCATAACTAATTGAAAAGTGTTATGTCTTGTTTAAATTAATAACATCTTACCATGTAGCTAACGTTAACCCCAGTTTATTTTAGTAATGTAAACGCAAGTTACCATTAACGTGGATTTTAAATTTAACTAGCGTCAACTTATGCCTTATTTAGATTACTAACATTTTACGATGGTAAGATTTACGTGTGAATCTAACTTGCGTTCAGACTACAACTTAACTTGATTATCATGCTTGTTCTACCATTGTATGTAATCCGTCCAATGTGTTCACTCTGGTGGTCGCAGAAGTTTCGAGCCGAGGCTCCTGACTTCAATCTTCAATTGGCAGGGAAACAATGTGTGCAACAATGGAAAGGCTGGGTAGTATGCGCCCTGTACGGAGTAAAATACCAATAGAAGCTGTTGGACGATGGATATGTCTGCACGGCGTTGGTTACGTAAGATCAGGAGCGTTTAACGCACTGAGAACAAAGCAGAATTAAGATATGCAAGAGCAAAATGCACAGTATGTGATACGGTGTGAGTGGTATGAGAATGAACTGATACGACAAGCTTTAGTGCACTCTGGGGCGTTTGTAGCAGTGGCATCGGGTGTCGGTCGTACCGATGGGGGAGATATGGGGGTGGTGGCTAGTGTGGATTCGATGCCAGAAGGCGGTCTGGATGGTTTGAAAGAAGTCTTGGAGCATCGGCAGGTATGCATCGTCATGGAGCTGGACGCTCCTGGTGCCTGTGTCATGTCCTGTGAGGGCCCTGAGAGCTCTGTTTTGTGTTATTTGGAGGTGGTGTAAATAGGATTTCGCAGCATGTAACCAGGCGGGGGCGGCATATGCCATGATAGAACGAATCATATGTGTATAGATGTGTGTTCGGGTTTCATACTGCAGGTAGGGAGAGCGGAGGAGAGGATACAGAATAGCAATTCTTTGAGTGGTCTTTTGGGCCAGGGCTGTAAGGTGAGGCTGAAAGGTCATATGGTGGTCGAGGGTGACTCCCAGATAAGTGGCTTCAGGGTGGAAGGTGAGAGGACGATGAGCGAAGTAAAGTTGCGGATGAATTGTGTATTTTCTCCGCCCGAAGACAGTGCATCTGGTCTTTTCAGCGTGGATGTTGATACGCCAAGACATAGTCCAGTCTGCTAAGAGATCCAGTTGGCGTTGCATATGTGCGAGGGCAAATTGTATGTGGATGTTCCGTGAGAAGAAGGCGGTGTCGTCTGCATATGTGGCGAGCATGACGTGGGGCGTAGTCGGAATATCTGCAGTGTACAGTGTGTACAGGAGTGGGGATAGAGTACTACCCTGAAGGACACCTGCGAGGATGGGTTGGGGAGGATATAGGGCGTTCTCGCTGCGCACCTGGAAAGATCGGTTTTGTAAGAAGGAGGCAAGTAGAAGGATGTAGCTTGCGTTGAAGAGCTGTTCCTTTAGTTTAATGAGGAGACCCTGATGCCATACCTTATCAAATGCACTGCGAACGTCGATGAAGACGCCTACAGTATGTTTTTCTTCATTCATTGCAATGCAGATTTCATCCACAACGCGTACCAGTTGAGATTGTGTGTCATGTCCGGCTCGAAATCCGAATTGATGTGAAGGTAAAAGGTTGGAGTACTGAACGTGGGAAAGAAGGCGGTGAAGGAGAATGCGTTTAAAAAGCTTGCTGAGATGAGAAAGTAAACTGATAGGGCGGTAATTTTCAGGAAGTTTGGTGTTTTTGCGAGGTTTAGGAAGCATGGAAATGATTGCAGTTTCCCATGCTGTAGGGAAGTGGGATGTGAGCAGGATAGCATTGAAGAGTGCAGCGAGGTAAACATGTAGGCTGGGTGGGGCTTCTTTCAGGGCCTCTGGTGGGAGTTTGTCCTGGCCTGGTGCCTTGTTACGAGCCAAGGAAGAGATGAGCTGCTTAACTTCATTTGGGGTAGTGAGTTCTGGTGCCATCCCTGGTGGTATCAGTAGCAAGTTGGTGGCGGCACTGGTTATGTCCTGAACATGGGTTGCGTTGAGTGGTGCCGGATTTGGTTGAAATTGGTTTGCCAGGTGCGTGGAGGAGAAAAAGTAAGGCCTTCTGGGCTCAGTAAAGGTGTGGTCGCTGCGCGGTCCTGTTTGAGAAACATTTAAAGGTTTCCGTAGAGTAAAGAATCTGGTGGTTAAATGGGAGAGGATTTAATTATTTAAAAAATTAATTAATTGTAGCATCACATTTTGTAGCTTAGTTCTACCATCATTCTTTTACGCTTTAAAAGTGATACGCACCACTAGGATACTATAGATTTCGATAAAGAAATAAATATACTCACGAAGTGAGCCATGCATAATGATTGACTTGCATTTAGACAGCAGTTTCTTACTAACGTTACAAGATAACCGTCGTAAGTTGACGCTAGTTAAATCTGAAACCCGCGTTAACGGTAATTACCGTTTACATTACTAAAATAATCTTGGTTAATATTAACCATGGTAAGATATTAGTAATGTAAACAATGCATTACGATGGTTATCTTGTAACATTAGTAAGAAGCGGCTGTCAAAACGCAAGTTAGTCATTACGCGGTACTCACTTCGTGAGTTTATTTCTTTCTTTATCGAAATATATAGTATCCTAGTGGTGCGTGTCACTGTTAAAGTATAAAAGAATGTTTGCACAACTAATCTACAAAATGTGATGCTACAATCAATTCATTTGTGTCCAATTTTTACTGTTGTTTTTGTCCTTGCTATTCTGATGTTCTCGCTCATGTCTTAGATTATCTTCTATTTATCCATCGTTTAACAACGTAGGTGTAAAAGTTCTATATAGAATTGAGCAGTCATTGTTTGTAACTGAGTTAAATAGTAAATAATATTTAAAAAGTATATGTGTAAGAAAACAGAAATAAAAATAGGGGAAGAATGTACTATCCTGCCTGTATCTTCGAAATATTTAAGTAACACTAAAGCCCGCCCCCTTCCCTGAATAGTTGCAACCACTGCTTAGAGAGACCGCCAGCCGCTACTGTACCCTAGTCTGTAACCAGCGTCTAACCGCAGGTCACTGGAATTAAAATGGCGGCTGACTAAAGCGGAAGTGACGTCTTGTTTTTTTCTCTCTCTCTCGTTTCGTGTGCAGTACAAACAATGCTTGTCCGCTGATGTTTGAATGATAAACTGATGATGTATTAATTTGTGACGAGGCAGTAATGCGAAAGATGTTGAACGTATATCAAAATCTCAGCAAGATGATGCCGAAACTCAATCAGGGCTATGAGAGTAGGCCTATACAATACAAGGAAGTGTGGTATCCTACAAATCTGTTGCAGAAAGGAAGACTTCGTATTTCTGCAAAATTAAGTTGTCTTAAAACATGGAAAGTTGCTAAGAACTTCTTATGATCGTTTTTGTTTTCCTGCCAAGAAGGGTGTAGGGAATTGAATTGAATGATAGCAGTCGGTAGAGTGGGTAGGGGGCATGTTCGATTTACAGTGCCTGTTATCCTGACAAGATTTTCATTGTTCACACCTGACTTAAATGTTGTGGTGGTTCCTTCAATAATTAAGGTCAGAGCCGATTCCTTCTAAAATATTTTCCCTTGTTATTGTTGTTAAATGTATTCTTGTAAAATGACCAAAATTGGTCTGTATCTGAAAATCGTTAAATAAATAAATAATTTTTCTCTTGTGTGTAAGGGCGCAAATTGGTATAATTTGTATTTCTAACGTGAAGTTAGCACCGACTCGTCGTAGCTCAGTGGTAGAGTGTTGGCGTTGCATTCGGGAGGTCGTGGGTTCGATCCCAGCGGATGATCATTCTTACTGACAGGTTTTTCCAGGGTTCTCCCTCAGGCAAATGCTGGGATGACACCTTCAATATAGGCCTTGGCCGACACACTTCCCGAATCCTTTCCGCTTCCTTATCCCGACCCTAGACTTAGATGTCCAAAGGCCATAAAGAAAATTCAAATTAACAATTATTTTGTTTTACTATTCATAACACCTGTTAAGCTAATTTCACCGAACCTTAAGTCAGTAAACCTAATGCATTGAATTGACTCGTTTTGCACTCCCCTTCACGTCCGGAGTTTAACGAAATTACTTTTCCTGATAATTATTTATACGAGCTATGGTTTAATGTTGCTTTACGTCCCCCAAAATGTAAAACTTAAGGAGAAATGTGGCATTTCCAAATTATGTAAAAATGTTAAAACGTACAATATAACAATGTTTCGAGTCATTGAAATTTGAAATTAAAGTCGAAGGACGAAAGATGGGTGGGATTATTTAGCTCCTTGTTAGTTTCGGATGAGTACATGGCGTGGGAGTAGGACGTCATGTGCATTGCATATAACAAAGAACAAACCTGTTATTGCTCCCTCGGCAATGTGTCCGTGATTTTCGTAGCAAATTACGAACTATTAGTATTCATCCGCAGGCCACCATGCTTTTATGTGTTGATCAACTCAAGCACATAGGTCTATTTAAGGAAATGAAGACACATAGATTTTTGCAAGACTTGGTGGATTAATGGCTGTCGCTAGGTGTTTATAGAAGTGTCTCTGTGAACTTTTTAGAATGGAATAATTGGTATAGAGCGTAGATATGGCACAATAGCTGGCGTAAGCTACGGACCTAAAGTAAAATTTATCCCGAGGTTTTACAAGGTGTTAAATGTACTTCAAATAATGCTGTTCCCATTATTTCGGGTGCGTACGAAGTAGAATGTGGCTCAAAATAAACGGTAGGCATAAATGGAAACACAATTTGTTCAAGGACTTGTGTACTTGCATCCAAATCCTCCCCCCTTGATTTTGCATTACATTCTGCATTTACGCTTCCATGATAATACAAATGGAGACAAATTTAATGCTTTTTAATGTAAGCTAATCTACAAGCTCAAATAAATTTAAATTGAAACAGAGGGATGTGCGGAAATGCGATTTTTTTGTATTGCGCATTTTGAAGTACCTGCTATGTATCCTATGATTTCAATATTCTGAAAACGGTCACAACTTGACTCTTTGTATTATCATAGATCTCATAATAACCGGTTATTATGAGATCTATGGTTCAGCACTTTAACATAAGGCGATAGCAGTGTCGTATTAAGGTTGTAAGTGCTAGATTATGTCTGACTTTTAAAATAATGTTTATAGAAACATGATGATAAAATATGTAATGAATTCTTAAGTTTTTTTTAAAAAAAGAAAATGCAGGATTTCTTTTCAAATAAGTGAAAACATTGTAGAAGCATGTGGAGAATTACAAACAAATATTTATTATATTCCGGGCATTCTCCAAGTGAGATTGAGGAAATTCAATCAGGTAGATGCCGTGAGAGAGTTCGAAAGTGCCGCCTCTGAGTATATGCAATTGTTAAAGAGCGATTTTAAATACTTGTTCGCTTGGTGAACTAAGTAAAGAACACAGAAACGTTTGAGATACTTCCACCAAGTAAACTTATTAAAAAGATAATGTGTGTTGATGGAAGAACTCCGACACATCCCGTTTAATAACACTGAGTAAATAATATTTAGTGTATATTAATAGTTAACATTAGAATTCCAGAACCCCCCGTGCACTAGCCGTGATTTAAATCCAGGACCCTGGCACTAGGGTGTTAAATCATGTTGCAGCCTCATGAACTAAGATTGAATTAACGTATGATCATGATGCGTAAGACTGTACAATTAAAAAAATGTACTCGTACTTATGCGGGTATATAGCCGCCGTAGTGTTTGAGAAGAGAGAGAGGAAAAAAAAAACAGGTTCGATTTCAATTGGTTTCTTTGGGAAATACAGGTAATAAAAGATACAGAAGAGGAAATAAGAAGGAAGAATTGGATCCTTCCTTTTTTTTCTATGTGTGAGTCTGAGGTAGATTCCAGGTGCATATGAAACATATATCTTTTATGAATTCACTCTTTTTTAAAACTACAGAAATCGATGTAGGTACAAGCACGTATTTTGAAGTTTAAACCATTTGATTTGTTGCTGCAGATCTTCATAATTCAAATTGATGCTACTAATATCACATTTCTGTATTAATACTACATATTGGAAAAAAATCTGACTTAAGAATAGCTGCTATAAGCAAGAAGTTGTTTTTGATAACCCATAAGGCTGATAACATTTCTTTTTTTTTCCTTTCGAAGCGTTGTTTGTACGAAATAGAACATACTTTGTAGGAAATTGTGTAAATTCCTGTAAGGTATGATATCTTCTTATTTTAGTTTCTGCTCCATGGCCTTACTGAATAGTATTGGTGTCTGTGACTAGGCAAACAAAGCTCTGTGTTGATGTTTACATTGTTACTTCCAAATGAAGCGAGCGCCGAGCCCCTGTGGTCCAGGCGGTAACGTCGCGTAGTTCCTGTGGTACCAATGGGTAGATAAACAAATGGGTTCGAACCCCAAGACCTACCATCCTCACAAATTTTCCAGAGTTTCCCTCAGTTTAAATAGGAGAGTGCCTAAATAGTGATAGCACCTTCACTTAGGGCCTGGCCGCTACTGGCCTGAGCTGTGACTATAATTTAGTTCAAGTAAATGAATAAGTTTGTTATTATCGTGTTTGAATTTATTTTAAGGCCTTTAGGCAACTATGGTTCATGTCGTATGGATGATGATGAAATGAAGAAAGTGGGAGGAAACCACGAAGCCTACATGGCACGAGCAGGGATCGATCCGATGACCCCTAGCACCGGACGTGAACACTCTACCAACCGAGCCACCATGGCCTACTATTATCGTGTAAAATGTAAAAGCATAGCAGATCCTTATGCAGTGGTTAGCAATATTGTGTAAGTGGAAGCAAGGATACCACGAAAGCAAGTGTCTCCTCGCCTCACAACTCCTTTGTTTAATGTTCATCAAATCATGAACGGGTAGTTCATATATTGTCGCTAAAGAAAACAATAGCACGTGGTATTCTCAACCTTGTTTTCTGCTCGTCTGATTTCATTTTCTTTATTTTACCGTCAAGTAATTGATTTAAATTTCTTACGTTTGTAGTGGCCATATTTGACGTTTCTTTCATTGTTTTAAATGATGTCTCCATATTGTGTCTGCGCTCTACAGGCCGCTGCCCTCTGAACTCATGTCTTAGGAATGACATTTATTTGCTGAAACAGAGGAAAACCTTAGGAAACTTTTGTCAGGTTACGGGTAGCACAATTCATGCCATCGTGCCTCCCTGTCAGAGCTGAGATCAGAAACTTTTGGTGACCTTGCCGGAGCCATCCAAAAGCTTGATCTGATTGAATTTCGTGCTCCGGGGGTAACATTCCTGAAAGAAACGCAATAATTTATTTTCAAGAATGAATTAGAAACTCTGGTTTGCCCTCCGTGTCAGACCAGGTCCCAAGCATATACCCGGCAACCCTGTCCAAAACTTCAAACGTTCCAGCTCTGTTCCCTGTACTGTTCGCAAGGC
>JAGDQP010009579.1:0-24736 GCA_022664845.1 Lepisma saccharinum
GGACGTTCATGAGTTAGCTCCTTTGATGTCCTCAGAATTTCTTCGCAAGTAGGTTTCCATATAGAAACTCACTCTGCAACTGTTAACACATTCCAGAATTTCGCAACGTTGATTTCAATTTGACGGTCCCTTAAGTCCATATCCAGTGTTAGTGAACCACTAGTAGGCCATTATGTACAGTATTTTGCCGGTAGCATCGGAATCTAGGATAATAACTAGGGTACTCTCATTTAAGACAACAGACTTGGGCCCTGTGGGACCCCATAAAGAGTCCCGGACCTAACATGCGCTATCTCCTTTCATGATGTGAGAATTTCTTAGTATTCATAAACATCAATCGTTTGCACTACGCTTTTAGAGTTCTGGGATTTTTCACCAGGAATGATAACTTGGGACTTATTTGGAAAATCAAAGCTGCCCCGAACATGGGGTTTGGCTCGCGGTTCAATAGCTCTGTCGTTTTCCAGCAACTTTTGTCTCTTGCAAATTTTTCGGGAAGAGGGGGGGGGGGGGGGGTACGCCTTCTAATCGACATATTTAGCTGTTGTGGAAGTTTCGACACTGCTGTGAACTTAAAAAAAAAATCCCTGAATTCCTCACGAAAGAGGAATACGATGGTACACCTCAATCACGGTGTCCATCAGCGGAAATCGAAGCTAAGTACTTCTCCAAAGCCAATTCGAAGTTCCGAACGCCAGCCAACGGACCACAGGGGTTGGGTGCCTTTCTTGTTTACTAGTCTTTTGACTTAACTGATTTTAACATATGATGATACGACCTCTCACAAAATCAATACTGGATATACGACACGATCCGTTTCTTAATTTATTCAAATATAGTGATTATAGCCTCAAACATGTTTTTAAAAAAATCTCAATAATTTTCACTTGAAAAGGTCAAGCCTATTTTCTAGTTTCTCTCCATAGTAAAATCAACATGATAAACTAGAACGATTATTAGTCTGAACTGCATTTTCGTTTTCCTAGCAGTTATAAAGGGTTCCTTGTAAATCTTGCAGTATTACATAATGGAGTTCTAAGCTTACCTCTCAGCATAGATTTTCGACAATGGTATAGTCCTGGTTCCTTTTGGTTCTTCTTCCCCCATCACTCCTTTTTCATTTTGTCATTTGGTTACTTGAAACTGCTCCGACTCATTAACATCGTCAGCATTAGCACCATTTCCACTTAGGTCACGGCTTTTCAGTCTTCTCCATGGAACGTTAGGAATGCCTAAAGAGTGAATTCTCATTTGAAGGGTTGTTTGTAACCTCCGTCCTATTTTCATATTCCAAACACTCTTGCAGTCTCATTTATAATGGGTTTATGGAACCTCAGACGAATAATACCTCAGTCGTTCTAGACTTTGCACCACGACTATGATTTCCATGTTTTACGCCGCCATGCAATTAATGTTCATTAACTTCCACTTCTAACAACTAATTTGTTTCTACACTCTTTCTCAATGTAACGATACACTTTCGCCGCACATACTTGTTTGCTTCACATTAACATTAAGACATCCGAATCAACTAGACAGCTTCCAAAAGTATTGTTTCCACAAAGTTCTGATTTTCAATTAAAAGACAGGATACGTCACATGTTCTGTTTCAATATGTTAGTTTCATTTTCTCTCTCGATTAAAGAATGCAAAGAGACCATAAGATAAAATTAAAGAATGTTGATACCAAAGTATACTTCGTGGTATTTCATAACTAGAGCTTGGAACTGATAAAATAATTGATAAAAATCTTGAAGATTTGAGAATGAAAACTCATTTAACCCAAAACTGAATCCAAAAATGTTTGATTTCATATCATATTTACGTGTACTTTATTTGTTTGCTTCAATGTCACTTTTTGGTCATACCGCTTACTAAATTTAATCAATTATTGATTCATTTGATTGAGTGAGAATCTTAAATCCTAGTCGTACTATATCTATAAATTTATCACCCATATCAACTTAGGTTGGGTTAATTGTATCTGCATTAGATACGCTCATCTACTATCTTTTTAGTTCTCCTGGACTCTTAGAAAAATGTTCTTCAGCTCTACCTCCTCCCCTAATTAAATATTCCAAATGTATTCTAAGTTCTACAATTCCCATATTTCGTCATTTATGTACGGACATACGAATAATATATATATATATATTTTAATGATACTTTCAGTTTAACAAAAGCTACAATTTTACTTCAATCACAGCTTCAGTCCTGCCTTCTTGAATTTTCAAATCGAAAATTTCGCGCTTTTTTTTAAATTTCGTGTTTTGTCGTGTGCTGAGAAAACAGCATCGGTAAGTTCTGCAGATTGACGAAAATACAAACTCAAATAAACGTAAGAAATAATAATAATAGAACAGTCTATTCAAATAAGAGCATATACGTTAGTAAAACCCATGTAACTGTGTTATATGGAGGTGAAAATACGTTTCTGTGTTGCTGCATAACGAAAAAAAAAATACGATGCACCGAAGATGACTGTCATGACAGAGACGTAATCTGGGCAGCTCTTTGAAGACTTGAAATTAAAAAGGCACTATAAGTGTCATTTTCCAACTTAAAAGAAAAAAATAGTTTTAAAATTGTATTTCCATATAAAACAACACATTTCACCATTTATAAACACCCAATAGAAGGACTAAGAAATTTGTTTGAACTTTGATTCTTATATGTTAGGTTTAACAACTATATTATTATTACTGTAAAAACGCAATTTTCACAAAAATGGCACTTTGTGCCTTATTTACTGCAAATCTTCAATTGTTACGAGTCCTCAGCACCTACGCTGCGTGTGTGTGAGAGTTTCATATTTTTATAGATACTGGACAAATGACACGCAATATGAAATCTTGGAAAGCTACCCAAAATACTTGTTAATGTGTATCAAATGAACTAGCTGACATTTTAACATTGCCTATTGTAACTGATAACGTCATCAATTACGGATATTCTAATTCCTCAGCTAAAATAAACTATGTCAAAATATCAGGTAGTTCATTTTATACATATTCGCAAGTATTATTGGGTATGCTCTAAAAACTTCCATTATTGCTTATCATTTGACCAGTATGTTAAAAAAATATATGAAAACACATCTTTAGCAGAGGTACTGAGGGTTCTTAATACTTCCTTTGCTCATTGAATTTAATTTGAGAATTTTCAATATCAAAGAGAGCAAGTTATGCAACACACACAACCGCGCTGCTGAGTGGGTCGACTAATTTCAGGCAGCTGAGCGCGGTTTGTAAATCCAATACCCAGTTTGTTTAAATTGTTATTTGAGGCGGCCAGAACGAAATTGTAAGCTTCTGAGGACGGTGTGTAAAGCTGGTCTTCAAGATAAAATTAATTGTATGGGCGGTAACAACACTGTGACTTACGCCCATCCAGAACTGGACTTCAAAATCACAGCGTTCATCTCCACCGGATTTAAACCTGAACCTAGTAGTAAGATTTCCCTGCTGTATAATGCATATCCAAGATTTAACAAAAACGCTAGCTTTACACAACCTAGAAGATTGTAGTAGATACCAGTGGTTTTCAACCGACGGTCCGTTAAATTATTTACAGGTCCGTGGCGATGTATTACTTTAAAAGGATCAGACCTGTAACAAACTTATGAAGATTTTGACAGCTACAATTTTATGTTTTACTTTACATTCAACAACCGAATCAGAATGTGAAAATATGCTGCTATCGCTCGAAGTTCAAATACACTGCAAATTGGCTATCATCTCTGGGAGAACTCCAAATGTATCTCTATTAGCTCTG
Source organism: Lepisma saccharinum (assembly GCA_022664845.1). Classification (NCBI taxonomy): domain Eukaryota; kingdom Metazoa; phylum Arthropoda; class Insecta; order Zygentoma; family Lepismatidae; genus Lepisma; species Lepisma saccharinum. The sequence continues at coordinate 3,775 of JAGDQP010009579.1, forward strand.
GAAAATTTTCCACATCAAATATAAATGTGGGGTATAGTTATATGTAGTGTACTCGTCGTTGTCAACGTGTGTGGAATTTGTGAATTCTAGTCTTTCGAGAAAAAACACCAAAGATAATTTTTTTTAATGCTAGGCATTTTCTTCAGAGCAGAGCTGAAAAGGGTCACTTTTTGGGACCCGGTTTGACCCGAATATAGGTGACATGGTCCGAAACTTGACCCAATTGTTCCGGTCTGGGAAACATAATTAACTTTGAATTCTGGCGTCGTATTTTTCGTGCTCCGGTGGTAACGTCTCCGGTCTTGGTCACCCCTGACAGAAACACTGTTCAAATGCAAGGAAGAAATTAAAAACTCTCCGTGTTACCGGGTCTAAATCGGGTCACCGCCCACCGGGTCAGAAGCCTAGACCCACTCGGTGACATGTTTCAGCTCTGCTTGAGAGCAGAAGCTGCAATGTTTTACACACACGAAAATTTAAAGTGCCATGAACTAAATTAGTACTAATATACTAGTAAGTAATATTACAATACTAAAAATAACTTAAAAACAAATATTATAAATACTAAAAACTGCCTAGTGCTCGAAGTGGGGGCCACACTGTGCCTGTACCTTTTGATTTTGGATTTACCGTACCCCTACCTCTTTATTAATGGGAGCTCATTGCCTTTACTTTCAACAGCCAATCGCCGCCACTACGTACAAGCGTAGCCTTACCTTTTCTAACCCACTTCTATAAGCATTCCCTTATCTTTGCTAACCCACTTCGAGCACTGAAATATATATTAGATTTTTGCCGGTCCATGGGTGTCAAAAGGTTTTTTTTTTAAAAAAAAAAAAGCACTGCTATATACCACTCACACCCACCTCCGCTGACAACGATTAGTACCAAGTATGGAATAGATAGAATATGTATCAAAATCCTTTGTCTTGTGATTTTCTGGTGAGGTGTACGGTTGTGAATACCTATAGGCTATTACCATGTAGTACGTGACACCTGTTTCAGTAGAAGTGCTGGTTTCAAAAAGTGAATGTTTAAGTGGAGATAAGATAATGGAATTGGTGAGTTTCTGAATTGTTTTTAAACAACAAGTGTAAAACGTTCATTTTAATACCAACATTGATTTATCATTTTTATCGCACTATGGACGTTTTGTCGCGTTTGAGAAATATTAAGAAAACAAGTGCCACTAATTTTGAACGTATTTAATTTCCGTAGGAGATAACTTAAACTCGATACACTCTCAGCACTGTCACAGCAAGAGTAATAAATGTGTTTTTCTTTCGTAAAAGAGGTGAAATAACAAATTTCCTATTACAATAGTCAACAGTTTTTGATTTGTGTCTTTCGCTTTCCCAAAGAGATGGCGTAGCTCAATAAACAATTATCATTGTAAATTATAATATGGATTTCAAATTTTACGCTTTTAGAATCCAAGGATTTTGTGTACGCACTACATTTTCCAGAGGACGGGATCGTAACAGTAACGGTCACGGCAGCAGTAAGTTCTGACGTAATAAGTGTGTTAAAATGAAACTTCCAAATTGCTGTTTGCAAGTTGGTAGCGTGGTTCAGTGGATAAGAGACACCGACTTGCTACGTAGGAAACCCGGGTTCTAATCCCAGAAGTGTCAATGTATTTTTTTTTTAACATTTCTATATACTTATAAGTTCACTGTCATTGGTTAGGTTACATTAGAAAAAATAGGCTTTTTTTTTTTTATTACGCAATAAACTGACTCGCGGAATATAGTTCAGCGAGACCAGTATAGTTATGACCCGGACGTATTTTATTGTGGTATCATATCTAGAATCTGTAATTAAGTCCATTAGTTTATTTCTATCACGATGTACAAAAATAAAGCAAATCACAGTATCAATATGTGATGAAATGGTGTTATTATGTGATGCTGCTCTTTTCTTCCTATACGCTGCTGATATTTATATATTCTCGTAAATCAGCGTTCCGCAAACTATTTTCAAGTGCGGACCAGTTTAATTAGTTGCTAGGTTCAAGGGACCACTCTGCGGCTGCCCAAGGCCAGGCTTTGAGGACCACAGTTTGCGGAACGCTGTGACGTAAGTGAACTGTTATTAACGTCTTAAACTAGCTGGTGGACTTCTAAGGACGGGACCTAAAGTTTTAGATAAAGTGAGCCCCGAACCATTCCGTCCAGCGTACCCGTGGAAACTGATCCAGTGACTATGCGCACAGAAAGCGAGCGCGCTAACCTCTTGGCCACTACGAAGTTATTACTATTATTTTCATTAAAATTAAACTTAAAGTCTCCTTTTAAGTGGTTTATTAGAAAATTTAATTGGGCTCATACTTTCGGAAAGTTTTGGGGAAATACAGAGTGCAAGCGCGGGTTACAAAAATGTCAGTATGTGACGGAAGATTTCACACTAAATAATATATTGTATAAATGTTTAGTAACCGAGAACGTAATCCCAACATCTCTTTTATCATACCATGTGCACCAATCGCCATTTTCTGTCAGATATGAAACGAATAGTCGAAAAGTGTATTCTGAAAATCAGTACGTGACGAGAGAAATAGCTATTATTATTATCATTTCAATATAGTAATTTTATAGACAAGAACAAGATCTGAGTTTACAAGCAAACTCGGGCTGGCTTTGTAGATGAGCCTACTGTTATATAAAGAACAAGGAGTAAGCATGCGTTACAAATGGAGGAGGCTCTCTGAAGCCGGACTTCACGGGTGTGAAAACGCTGCTGTTTTAGCGCTAGCAACCATGTTTTCTAACGAAACTGATGTTTTTAAATGATCGTGTCTACATGAGGGTTTGTTTTCACCGCGCAAACCGCGGCAGGCAGTTGCAACGCGTCGGGACGTCTTAAAACCGCGAGCGGAAGAAATGTGATCCATTCTACACGCGGGAGTACCGCCTCATGTAGCATCGTTTTTCTCGCGGTTTAAACGCATCGTTTCAGCCATCACGTGTAGACACAGAGAAATGGAAGCGGTTGCTAGCGGTAAAATCGCCGCATTTTCCCCGCTCGTGTAAAAGGGCCCTTATGGTTAAAATTGACACCTCCGGTTGAGATGTCAACTCAATTTTAGATTTCTAGACTACACTGACACAAAATTGCTGTTTTCATAAACGGAATAACGGATACTACTACAGTACTTCTCGGGGGAAAAAAATGATCATCGTTACATATCCATTACGCGTAACGTTTACGCTGTACGTATGCTGCTAGTGAAAGAATGATGTCACGTAATGGAATCGTATCCGGAGTATTGTTACTCTTCTAAACTGCTCACGTTACCCATGAGTTCTTACCCATGCTCACGTTAAGTATTAGCTTATTGATAATAATTCACTACTAACTAACTATATACATGTAGGTCTATAGCTTCTCTTCATTCGCCTTCAGGTATGTAGCGCTGAAACATTTTCCTTTTGTCTGCAGCTGAATTCGAAATCTTGTGGTCTGAAGTCAGTCGCTTTAACCATTACTGTAGACCGGTATCTGTTGAGAAACTTACATCGATTATGCATTTCATCAACTCAGACATGAAATGGATGATACAGACATATTATTCTGTTCCAAAAGAGTGTGAACAGAATCCTCTGAAGTTACTACTAGCATTTCTTAAAACTAATTGTACACACGATTGAAGTTCAGAAATAACTTTGGTCCGTGAAAGTTAATTTTTGTTTACCTGCACTGAAATTGTAATAATTGACGTAAAAACGTCAATCTTGAGTTACGAAATCTTAATGTCTATTTTTGTGGTTCCGGAATGATGAAACCTTAGAGTTCCGACGTATATCTGAAACACACCCCAGCCTGGACAACAAGCGCTAATGAATTGTAGGGTTATGTAAACCCATTCTCTGTATATTACCAATAGCAAAAAAATTATGGATAGAAATGTAGCTAAAATCATCATAAGCATTAGAAAATTAGAATATTCGATGGTGACATGTAATCAAACTGGATGGATTTCTCTATACACTACATGAACCCGATAAAATTGCATGGCATACAGATCATACGGAAATCCTTTATTTCCGAACATACTAAACGACTGTCACTTGGTTTTCAAAAAATAATTATTAAACTGACCAAATTAATTTTAATTTTCAAACATGTGAATTCAATCACTAGGTTTAATTTCTGGTTTCTTAATCCTGCATAATTGAACCAGTGTTTTTAATAGACAATGAGGAATGGGAATTTGCAAAACAAGGGTGAGTACAATGGATTTTTCTGTTTACTTTGGGTAAATTACAAGGTAGTTAAAATGCATGGTATACTGTACGTAATCACTTTTCTTGATTAATACAATTAACTTTCAAACTAATTATATCAACGTTCCTACGGATCGATTTGATTTCCTGTACTACTGGAATTCTACGACGATAAATTTTACTGTTACCGAGCTCACCACCGACAGGTTTAATCGTAATTATTATCCTGAAAACAAGAATGTTAATTAGTTGTAACGTTTAACATACCTTTCCAAGTCATTATTCCATTTCACTATTGGAAATCTCAGTAAAAGTTTTATAGAATACTTATTTGTCTGAGATTCAGCTGGGCCTGTAATCTCTGTGACATGTGTTACTGACTTTATGTTCTGTACATTTATACATGGTGTCTGCGTATAAATTAATTCCTTATAAAATTGATTGATATGTGCATGCAAAGTATTGTGTGGAGTTTCCTGTTTCTTGATTATTATTATGAAAATACATTCATCGACTTATCACCTACGACATAATAAGCCCTTCACAATCGTAGAAGTAGCACTCTTTCGAGGGGATGAGGAAGGTAGCAACCAAGGTATTTCTATGTACCATTCCGGTATTTGCTTCGAAAGATTGGGAAAATGCTAGAAAACTTAAGTCACGATGGGCGGCAGCACAGCGCGAGACTGTTTTCCTCCCCACTGCCAACTCGAAGTGTCTACCACATCAGGGGAGACCAGATGTAACTAGTAATAACTGTACAATTATTGAAAGATCCATGATTTTAACAGCGTATATGATTATTCACTTTTGCTTGTAAAAGCATACTGAGAAGAGATTTTAAAATACAATTATTTCAGTAATTCGATGTTTCATTTATATAGCAACACAGTCGGTCAGTCACAAACATAAGGAACATCTTAAATGTCCGCATCTTTTAACATAAAATATACGGTGTAATGACTGACTTACTGCGTAGTTACCATTTACCAACTTATATATATATATATAAGTAAATCAAGACGTGGATGATACTGCTTCCACCTTTCTTTCGCACCTTGAACTACAAGGAAACACTGTTCCGACCCAACTCTGTTCTCAAGTTTTGCAACTGAAAACTGTATAAAAAGTATTAGATATCACTTTCAGATTTAACAGAAGTGACTCCAGCATCTAGCTTACAAAATTACTTCCTTCTCGAAATACTCGATCGGAAATGTATAGCACAATAATTGCGTAATATGGTGATAAAACTAAAATCTTCACTTTCGGTTTCTAGTGACTCGATATATGAACCTAATTGGTAACTTAATTTCGAATTTCTCAAAATCAGATTCTTCGTGTCTTAGTACAAGGGAACGTTAACTTTTCGGATTAGCTGGGTACATCAGGTTTAAGGCCTCCGTACCTACGTTGTGTGTGTGAGAGAGAGATTCCCATATTTTTGAAAATACTTGACAAATGACAAGCAATAATGAAATTTTGGAAAGCGGCCCCAATAATACATGTGAATGTGTATAAAATGAACTACAATTATACTACTATGATCTATCTGATTTTGGCATTGTTTATTTTCGCTGAGAAATTAGAATACCCGGCGTAGGTGTATGACGCCATTATTACCGATATTCTAATTTCTCAGCTAAAATAGACTGTCAAAATCTCAGATAGTTCATTTGATATACATGCACATGTATTGCTGGAGCCGCTTTCCAAAATTTAATTACTGCTTGTCATTTGCCCTGTATCTTCAAAATTATGAGAACACGCACACACGCAACATAGGTACGGAGGCCTCTTAAATGTCTCAACACGCGGATTGAATAGCTTGCAAATAGAAACGAAGAAATGAAAATATGGTGTTCAATGTTAAAATCTACTAAATTTGCATTCATATGCATGTGGGCAGAACTTCCCTTTTACCTGCTTCTGTAACTTCGATAATACCCCAGGCAATTAACTCCTTGAGGTTGAACAAGCTGATTCTTACGTAGAGGCAAGCTGATTCTTCCGTATGTTTTAAAACTACTTGATATATAATTACACTAAAAAGTCCCCACGAATCCGAGCGTCGGAAGGCATTCAAAATGGCGCCCAAACATGGCGGCTTCCATAGTTATTAAATACGCAATTTCTCCTTTACAAACGTTATATATATGGCCTCAAAATAAAAGCCATTACATACAAAATTGAAAGTATGTGAGGTCATTTGTATTTTGGTATGTATCTAAGTATAATTCTTACGGGGCAATGATAAGAATAAATTAATTCAAAAATTTGTTTGTTTTTGTGGTATTACAAGTACATCAAAACTTAAAAAATCTTGAAACCTGGAAAACTAGAAAAGCTAAAGCTTTTTCTGCAAATTTCAGGCGGTGGTATTTTCTCAATGCACTTGTATTAAATAGGTACATAAAACAATTGTAGGATCTAATTACTTTTGTCTTTCACCTGGAAGATAAGAACATATAAAGCACACATTTAATCTACAAAAGCATTTATTTTAAACATTTTTGCGGCACTGTCTATTTTCAAGCAATAGCAATGTATTGAAGGGGTTGCAGTTTGTTACTACAGAAATTTTCTGGCAAGCAAAATTTGCAACCTTCCGAGCAGTGGTCCAGAACGTCTGCATGACCAAATGGAACCACAACTTTTTATACGGTTACAGAAAATAAAGGATAAAATCCAATCCGGAGCAACTTGCATCTTCTCGCATTCACAACACACAACATTCATTTTTAAGTTGTCATCCCCAGTCACACGGATCGAGGTTGATGCCCAGCCATTTTTACACAAGATAGTAACTCCGAAAAATGTGAAATCGAACAGCAGCTAACGAAGGAGGAAGTAAGAGGAGTGCAGCATGATCAAATCCGGAAGTAAGAGGAGTTCGTTTAATTTTGCGATCATGCAGATTGTACCTAAAATAAGAATAAAAGATTTTTATATTCCACGTCTTTCATGAAAGTAATCCGATCAAGTCCTTCTTTGGTTGTTCTGGCTCTTTCCAGATCGGGGAAACCAAATGTTTATGTCACTCATCGTATAATGAGTTTAAGTAAACCAACCAAATCCGTGTCTTCACCAACAATTGTCACATTGTTCCTTTGTGCTTCTTCAATTGCTATGAGAACAATTAAAGTATCTGCGTCGTCAGTTGCTTGTAAAACAGTGAAACCAAAATTATTCCGCAAACTTTAGAAAGGAGCTTTTGTTGCAACCATCTTTCAGGAATTCTTGCTGAGTGACTGCTGGAATAGTGTTCATTTTTATGCTCTCCTTGTCTATAACACGACTATCCCCTCTGCGCGAGTGTTCCCAGTCCTTAGTGCTAACGGAATCATACCCGTCAAAGACTATCGTTATCCTGTTACCAAACGTGGTCATTAAATGATCACTATACTGGTTGGATATTTCCTCAAACGTTCGAAGTTTCTTCCAGACGACTTTATGTAGTAAATACCCGCCATCTACAACAATCATTTCCTTCCCTGATCCACGGTTCACGATTGATAAAGGTGGAACGAGTAGATCAATGACACTCATTAGTTTAGATTTATCCGACCGTCGAAACATCACATCTTCATTAAATATTGATATGGGGATTAGTAGACAATTCATATTTAAAACATTCTTTTAATTGTTCGTTAGCTTTGGCCAGAGTAACGATTATGTGAAAATGAATACTTGGATTAACTGTAAAGTTGTCCTTTCCCAATTTCATTGATGTGTGTCGTTCTTGTAAAAGATTCTTAGCTTTATTTCTCGCACAAAATGGAATTTCACCGTACGTTTTACCCTTCAAGGTTTCTAACTTTGCAATTAAATATTTGTTGCATCGTCACAGTTGCACCCGGCATCCCCGACTATACCAGTTGAAATGTTAAACAATTTGTTCGACTGTAGTCCTAAAGGATTGTGGTTTATAAGCCAAATCATTAGTTTTTGTAGATCACTTTTGTCTCTTTCTATTCTGCAGTCCCTCAGTTGCACGTTCTGATGAGCTGTGGATGTAAAAACACCTGTGAATTCTTCAAATACTTCATTTTCTTTCCACATTCTGGCATGGCTGATACCCATCGAGCCATGGTAGATGGTGCTTTGCCTCTGCCGTGCACCAAACCTCCAGACGTCTTCATTGATCTGATTTTAGTGATTGTTCAATTACCATATCTGTTCATGTACCACTCAAGAACTTGCTTGTGCGCCTAATCGTGAAAAACGCTTGATTAACAAATAGTTCGAACTCGTTTTCTGGCATTACACTTTGTAATTCAAGCATGGTTAGTAAATACAGATGAACACTTCTTGTATAATTGTTGTGCCCAGCTGGGTGAAAAATAGATAACATTTTAGGTACTGCATACAAATGAAGTCCCAGATTCCCATCCTCTCAGCAGCAATGAAAACTTGTGCAGTTTCAATTCCAAATACTGAATCCATATTTTCAAAGTCCTGCTGTTTACAGCTTCTCTCCATGATTTTCTTTAAACTACTCAAGACTCGCTGCAAATCACTATTCTGGAAGCAACCTCGAAAGCTTGATTGTGACTATACAGAAACAAAATATCTTTTTGGTCCACGTTTATGTTGAGCTTCTCAAAAAGAATGCGCTGGAGGGCCAATCTAGTTAGCAGATATGCACGTATAGTGCACGAATAATACTAACCTCTAATAATGTCAGGAACACGGTTTTTTGCGTAAATATGCCCCCAGAGAGCTTCTAACCCGCTGCCAGCCATTAAGTAACCAACAGCTCCCACGTAGGACATCAAAAGGAGGAACCCACCTAGGCGAACAACAACTTCACTCAATTCACTATTGGGTTCAGCAGCGGACACTATGTCAAACACTTTCGTAAATAACGGGTGATCAAGTCTTCTGCTTATTTTCCTTTGTGGATTCCGTGGCACTAAGGAGACCAGTGTAAATTATGCTCACGTCTGTTGCTTCTCTATTTGTGAAAGGTAACGGAATTATTTCACTCCTCATGGAATAAGGAATGCTACTTTTAGTTGACGATGTTTTTCCCATAAATCCTTGCCAAGATGGAATCTTTTCTGGACTTCCTAATGACTGTGCACAAAGAAACAAAGCATTTAAAAATCGAATGTTGCTCATTGCTTCTGGTTCACTCACAGTAAGATATGAAAACTCTTGCATTTTAACTTTGCTGATTCCATCCTTTGATCGCTTGAAAACTCGAAGTGGTACACTTCCAAAACGTCCACTGATTGTTTTGAGTCTTCAGTCTGAACACTTGATTTTGACGCTAGTGCACTATACAAATTATTCGCCCTAAAGTATTCGTTTTTCGCATGATTGCTGGCCATTCTTTTTACCCTTATTATTATAAGAATTCTTGCCCTTCTTTTTGTATGGTGGTTTATAAGAAGCATTCTTTGCTATTGTTAGAGATAATTCTGCTAACTTGTTTGTTATACTTTCCAAATTGGACTGAGGATAAATATTTTGACTGCGTTGTATCTGATTTGTTTTGAGGATTTACTTGTTCAATTTGGTTAACTGAAATACGTATCAATTACATGTTTGATAGGGGCTTGGCTTTGTGACATAGGTTGTGCACTGTAGAATGAAAGAATTGGAGGTTATGGTATGGTCTGATTGGACTGGTGCATTTCCGTTTGGCTGGTTGGATTTTGCATAAAAATTTGTCTTACAGATACGTAACCAGGAGGTTCAGGTTCTCCTTCAGGGAAAGAAATAATAGGTTCTTGAGCTGTCCAGGGAGGTAATGTTTGCGTACTGGAACATTGTTGATTGGGATTCTGTTGATCATAATTTGGTACGGTAAATTAGAATTACTTTTATTTGAGGATTTGGATTTTGCATTGTCTGCATGTTTGAACTTTGTATGTTTAAATCGTTCAAATTTTGAAAAGCTCGAACTTTTTCCACAATCTTTTTCTCATTAAGTCCTGAGATTTTTCTAGGGCTTGTAATGTGATTCGTAGTTTTTGTACGGTTTCATACGTTTCAAGAGCATTCTTTATACGAAAATTTCTTTGTAGTCTCAATGATAAATAATGGATCTTTTCTTCTTCTGAACACTTCGGAACATTGTGCCTTATGGCCCACACACACAAATAAACACTTAGGAATTTCACCGTTGATGAACGAGAAATTGTAAAAAATATTTTAATTTTGTACGCTTTTCTGAGCACACTCTCATCAGAATGAAAGCCAAAGAAATTGCTAACAGTTTGTGGACAACAGATACATTTCGGCTTAAGACACGAGACGAAACAATTAAGGAAGGAGCCCGCGGCCGTAAAATGTCATCCCATCCCCTCCACTTTTCCAAACATCTGGTAGTAATTTAGGAGTCTTCTTACAAAATACTTATTCCTTCCTATATTCGCATAGCAACACTGACCAGTTTTGGCGCTAACACTATTTGAGAGAAGAGAAAAAGTTCCGAGAGTCCCCACCAGGCGAGCGACCGTGGTCGATGCTAATTCCATCTAGCGTCTCAGAAAGAGAATACTAGCCGAAAACAATTCCTTTAAGTTACGAAGGAAGTATCTATTGAGTCGTTAGGATATTGCTGTACTTGATTTATTCCATTTCAGCCTTATATTGAGGAAATCTAGGACGACTTAGGCTGGTAAGTTTCTCCTTTAACTTGTCATATGTAATGTCTGTCGTTTGATTTAGCGATTGCATTTGGAATATTAGATTTAATGCTACATCTTGGAGATACATTGGAAGGATCTCTTACTTTCTTTTCAGTAGTCCAGCCTTGTAAAGTGGCTAGGTGTTCAAAGAGCATGAAGAAGCGGTCGGGATCTTCTTTTATTCTTCCTGAAAATTTAGTCAAGTGTGGCAAATTAAAAGAAGGTCTCGTAGCCATTTCGTTTTCTTCGTCTGAACTGTCTTATTTATCCGAATTATCTTTTCCTGTTCTTGCACCGGATCGAGTTACAGGCATTTAATCATAAATTCGGCATTTAATTAACTCCGCGAAAAAACAACAACCAACATCTTATAATTTATTATTGAAACATGCCTTTAGTGATAAGTCCGTCCTTTAGGTCCAGTCCTTACAGATCCAATTATAAAAATGTTTCCAGTTCCTGTCGTGGGTGTCGAATCTCCAAATATATATATATTTTTCAAGGGTGTGTTTCCAAAGAATTCCAGGGGTGGGTTTAAATCCAGTTCCAATCGTTTCCACAGATATAATCGTTCCCACATTGGTTTTTAATCCAATGGTATAATTTTGATATATTATTGTCACTGATTCACTTTTTGTTTGACACGAATGAAAACACTTTAAACTGTCACTATTTTGTCGTTCTACTAGAATGTTCTTAACCACTTCATTGGTATAGAGTAGACTGTACTTTGTGTGAACGTTACACTTACGAACCGGTACTTCGCTTAATAAACGTATTCGTAGACTCGAGCGATCCACCACGTAATGATCTTTTGTGTTATTCAAAGTAATAGATCTTAGGTAGAGCCTTTCGACGTAGGATAGTTAGTTTCGTGGTTGTTAAATAAGAACATACGGTTGACTTTTTGACCGACACCTTTTATTATAAAAGTTCCACAAATATGTTATATATAAGACTTATTACAGTTGATTAAATGAGTGCCCGGAACATGGGCTTGTATTGATTAGCGTGGACCACTCCTATCCTAACCATTTGACTTAGGTCTGTGTGTAGAGGAGTGAATTGTAATGACAAGGATTCTTACTCCAAGCCAAGTTAGAGAGGAAAGGTACTCCAACTCCAAACCAAATCGGCGGTTGAGGTAGGAAACACGGACTCCAAACCAAGTCAGAAGGGGTGAAGAGGTGACCACTTGTCGAAATGAATAAGTGATACTCTAAAGGTATCAAGTGGGTCTTTTATAGGCATTGTCATCCTTTCTTGTAGGCGTGACATACACTTTCAAGCTTCTCCGCTTGGAGTTCGCGTCGTCTGCTTCCACAAACTGACTACGTAAACATTTCATAATTTCTTATGTTTACTATGATTGTTTTGCTTCTTGTCTTGTTGACATACTAATCCAGTTCCCATTACAATATCCTTACTGGCTGAGCAACCTACACAACAGTGCAGTTTGCCGGGTTGGCTACTTCGAAAGGGGAAATTTGGCATGGCTTTCAATTCATTAGCAACGGCTATCCTAGTTTTCCTATTCGACAACCCGCAAAGGGGTGGGGGAGCGATAAACCTCTAAACCCCACCCCAACGGGCGGGAAATCAGCTAGTTATACTCAGTGGTGTTTCAGGCCTGGCGTACCTGGCAGGGCACTTGTTTGAAGTTGTATATGTATTTATATCTAGAAGGAACTTTTTAGAGGGTAGAACGTAGTATCGCCAGGGAACTTTTTTCTGTAGAAGTGCACCACTGTTATACTATATAATTAATTTCAAATTACACAGATATATAGTAAGGAGTCGAGAGCCCGTTAGTTCAATCCGAAATTACACAGCATGAATCAGCAATATTACACATCTTATAACCATATCTTATTTGCAGAAAGTGTCAAGCTCATTCTTTATGATCTTGTACTCTTATAGAAACTCACTCAGGTTAGTCTAACTGCCCACTTCCCCCCCCCTTCCTCCAATGGAACATCTTTCTCATTACTATTTCAGAAACAGCATCGCAAATGATGCTTGTCTGACAACCTCAATGCTTAATCGTTGGTAGATTGATACTACCAATACCACACGAACTTCGAATCAATTCCCGCTCAGCCTGCAACCACAACCAATATGAATGTAATGCAGCTATAATTTCTAGGAAACAGCCCAAAGCTAGTTGAACAGGCTGGAAATTAATACTTCTCTTCGACCGTTTACCACTTTTGTGTCATTGCTGTATTTCCAAACAAATCCCAACCACCCATGTACGAGACTAATTCTTAATAGCAACACTTATTTATTGCAGTGGGAACGAAAAGCTGAAATTTACAACGAAATGGATAATATGTCTAGTTCAGGAAACTATACAAGTGACTTTACAAGTAAAGTTACATTAAGTGTACACTTTACTGTTCAACTGTTTCAAGAATTCTTCTATGAATAAAAATTAAATATAGTTTCTATTACGTAAGGAATATGAGCTGCGAAAAGGACCGTTAACACCGTAATCACAACACTATGACATAAAATCAACACTGCATATGATCAACAATAAAACTGACAATAGAGTAATTCCGGGAGTGATGCCCCACCTAACAATAAAACGTCACAGTACATTGTCAACTCGTATGAATAAAATAAAACATTTACAATTCAAATTGGTGTTTATTATAGAATAACCTGAAGGTAATATAATTCACAATAATTTGCTGCGTAGCCGTGAGAATTACAAATATCGAATGCACTGTGTTTCGCCATTCTCCAGACTATGCGGGAGAGATGCCCCACCAACTTGAGAGAGACGCATAACCTCAATAAATTTAATACGCTTTATCTGATAGGTTGCACTTGTTAAACAATATTATTATATATGGCTCAAATACAAGAAAAAAAAATCTCGATTTTTTCTAGCTCATCCTTATATAATATTCTTTTCCTCAATTTTATTTTACATACTAACCTAGAAATAATTGAAAGGTAATGAAATACTCATAAATAACGAAAAATCTCTTTAAAAAAACAAACTTAAGTACTTTTTTTTTTTTTTAATCTTCACGTGCAAAACTGTGAATTTCGTATTCAATAACTTCTCAACGCAATGTGAAAATTTATTAACATTATAATTTCAGCAGTTAAAACACCTAATATAGCCTATAGAAATAAATTTCAGTTTACGAAACAAAACACGGGTTTTAACCAATGCAACAATGCGACGCTACAAAAGTGAAACTACTATGGCGAAGCGTACAGTCCAGTAGACTTTGTCACGTGAGAGACAAGTTATAGTATATATTAACAGTATGGACGTAAACTACTATATTACCATTGTTTACAGTAGTGTTGAACAATAAGTTGTCAGGTACATCAACACAAATGTTTCATTCGATATATTTTTTGTTTTGTATTTTCAAAAATGTTACTTTCATCCCATTTGAATAACTTTGGCACAGGTGGGATATGCAAATGGAGTGAATGTAGGAAGCAGACAGGTCAGGGCCTAGTTTGAAGGTACTACCAGGGATTCACTTGATGTAACTGATGTAAGTAAAACCCTGAAAAACTTCATTCAAGATGGACGGTCGGGTGTAGAGTTCCAATCCACGTGTCTGCCACTGCCGTTCCGAAGTCCGCGACGTTACCACCTGGAAGGCTAGATCGGTATGTTTCAGGTATTATACAGGGTAGAGACCTGCACGGGTCGGCCGGCTACTTCTTTGGATCGGGCCGGGCTTGGGCGGGCCGATACTGCTTTCTCTTCAGGTCGGGCCGGGCTCGGGCCGATTATTTGCACTTCTTTGAAGCAGTTCAATAATTATTAACTTTCGCTCAACGATAATTGGAATAAAGCCAAACGATCAAGTCTGTGTGCACGCCACACGTGGAGTGAACGGTATTACAAACAATGCAATATTTACAGTTGGTGTTGCTTAGCGGCTCCACTTTCGCTATAGAGGATTAGTTGTTCACCGGAGCGTTGACCCCAGTCGGCAGTCACACGAGTGACTGCATGCTCTTCCCTCAATAAATAACAAAAGACAGTATGTTTACTGAAGCTTCCTCTGATGGTCCGTATCAATACCAGAATATGGTAAATCCAACCACTGGATCCCAGGGGGTGAACAGTCAGAGTTGTTATCTTGATATAAAAATGAAAGGAAACCGCACTCTTTGTTCTTCTCTCCACTTCAGCGACCCGCAGGAAGAAATGGTGGATGAAGTCAGGGTTGCAGTCTGATACAGTGTTAAATACCGTGGAAATGTAGGTCTTGCGGGTGGGGTCAAATTTCTGATAATTTGTTTTGTAAATTAAATTAATACTACAGTTCAAAGCGAAAGGATTATTTTGATCCTTTGTTAGAAATAAATTGAAACGGCAATTCTGTAGAATGAAATTAAAGTGACTAGCAAATCTAAGCGTATCACATTGTTCAAACACTCACATAGGCTTGTATGCATTATATTATTATACCAGATACAAATATATTGGGGCTCGAGTCAAAACTTTTTAAAATTTATCTGGCCGGGCAGGGCTTGGGCAAAGAATTTTTAAAGCTTATCGGGCCGGGTCCGACCAAGAATTTAAAAAAATTATATCGGGCCGGGCCAAAAACTTCTAAAGCTTTCCGGCTGGGCCGGGCCTAGGTACATTCGGGCTGGATTCGGCTCGGGCCAATCTAATACAGGGTGATGCAAAACAACACCGACAAACCCACCTCACGAGATTTCTGCCATGAAAATAAAAAATATATAGGTATAGACCATCGATAGTGCAGAAATGCTTCGTTTTACCGCTATGGGCTGCCGAAAGCGTGGAAAAATGAACTTTAGAGCTTGATATTTCCAATGGCATTAACAGTAGAACTGAGGCGGCATGGTACCCTCAAAAACTTCAAACCTGGTCTATCCAAAAATGCATATTCCAAAATTGTGCAATAGGTGCGCAAGGTATTCCCCGAAGGAAATAGAGTCAAGATAAAATTAATTTTATGGGTGGTAACAGCACTATGGCTTACGCCCGTCCCGAAAGAAAATCGGGGACTTTCAGAAATTATCTGAAGTAAAGATGGGTCGAAAAGAGGCTTTCCACCAAAAAAATAATAATTCGTTTGCGGGAACTGGATATCTCTAACAGTTTTCCTTTCGGGACTATTTTATTTAATGCTGCGTGGTTGCATAACAAAAAGAAGTAAATTCCATAAATTTGAACGAATGGTTGGTGTATCTTGTAGCCGAAAAAAACATATCCATTCATACGGAAAGTAGTTTCTCGTGCTTATTTTGTTCCGTCATTAACTCTAGAAAATGTCTGGGAATCCAGTATTTCCTTTGGAGAATTTCTTGTGCATCCATTGCAAGCTCTAAAGTTCATTTTCGAACGCTTCTAGCAGCCTCTAGCGCCGAAACGAAGCATTTCTGCACCCGCGATGGTCAATTTTTTTTTCTTATTTTCATGTTTGGAATCTCGTGAAGTAAGTTTGTCGGTGTTGTTTTGCAACACCTTGTGTATATGTTTAAAAGACATGTTTGATAATTTTAAATTTGAAGCACCTCGGTAGCCATTCTTGTGGACCAGTTCATCTCAGGAAGGAAGAACAAAATTATGCGAATAAAAATTCTAAATCGTATTCTAAAATGTTGGGTGAGAAATAAATGAATACATACGGTATAGTCAATAAACATGTATCTTCCTCGAAAAAAAACAAACACAAGTAATTATAGTGTTATTAACACAAGTAATAGAAAAAAATAAAGGAATATAGGGAAAACTTACCTTTAGTAACCAGGCAGTGGATTATTGGTATCGGTTTCTTCTGCACACACACAAACCATGCAAAAAGGGAAAACTTATGTTAGTAATGTGTACAGTTTAAAACACAACACTATAAAATACAAAATTCATTTGTTAATATGCTGTCAAAAAACAAAACAAAATCTCATTACTAAAAATTAATACAAACCGGGGAAAATTGGTCAACAAAATTCATTTTCATAAACACTCAACAATTGACAACTACTATCAGTGTTCGATTTGTGCAATTTCCAAAGAGGGGGAAGAATTAGTGAGATATGTATTATACGGTATTTTGGGATCGTCTATATTCCAGGTTAGAGGTATATTTCTGTAAAAAGTACCAAAGAAAACTTTTGCCGAGAGGGGGATAATCCCAACCATTCGCTACAAATCGAACACTGACTACTATACTTATTATATGACTGAAAAGCTATTTAAAAATTATATAATTACAATGCTCAAATTTGTGAAAATTATATAAACTAATAAACACGATTTCTAGGGAAAAATTCGACATATAAATTGAATCGGTGAGTGGAAAAACAGTACAAGTCCAAAACGCATTTTGAGATATTTGCAAAACGAACTTTTGTTTGCAAATGTCACAAATACAGTCGACATTATGATAATGGATATTTTTAAAAGTATTAGCCTGACCCATAAGAATGTACGTACGTATTTGCCTAATTGTTGTTTAACATGTGTCAAAAGTTTTAAATAAAATATGAATTATTGCTGGACATGTACTCTTTTTCCACTCAAGTTCGCTTGATGAACGTTTCACTGTTAATAATAAGACTACAATATAGAAACATTATTTTATGAAAATACATTAAACATCTTTGATATCAAACAAAGCTGTAGAAACATTATTAAGTAAGCAGATCAATATCGGGGCACTGAAATACGTGAAATATTCAATAAACACAAAATTAAACGTCTTTATCTTCCCCGGTGTTTTCCAAGGCACATACTTCAT
Organism: Lepisma saccharinum; assembly: GCA_022664845.1. Taxonomy (NCBI): domain Eukaryota; kingdom Metazoa; phylum Arthropoda; class Insecta; order Zygentoma; family Lepismatidae; genus Lepisma; species Lepisma saccharinum. Next base: position 21,400 of record JAGDQP010009579.1, read on the forward strand.
CAACTTGACGATGTCTTGAAGTTTTGTTTCGTTTATTGCAACAGGTTCTGTGTAGGCTTGGTTTACCGGTAAAGTTTGGTTGGCTTTGTTTTCGACCATCTTGAATGTGCTTGTGGTACACCCATCGATGAAATCGTATGTATGAACATAATCTGGCATGGCACTGTCGTATACAAACATGCTACGCAGTTACAGTAAATGTCTCCTTATCGTCCTTATTTAGTGATTTAGCTGTTTTCTTGTAAACAGTAGGCCACCAATCCTTACAGTTTACTATATCCCTGTCACAAGGTAGGTAGGAATGTCCTCGAACAGGGAAATAATGATATATATAATGTTGAACCGTTTGCTCGCCTGCAAAGCCATTAAAAATTTCACAACTGTGTGATTTCGGCTTTGTCCTGGGAACGCATCTGAAAATAGTTTTAGTTAGTTTTTGGATGGAAACAAGTATTTTCGTTTTAATATAGTCATTGAGGAATTAGGGCCATGATATACAGATGCTTATCAGAATAATGGAAACACCTGTAGTTGGCAACACGTCAGATGTATGGGTTGGCAGTGGTGTCGTGGCGACCGCAGCGCCGGACTGCTGGTGGTGGTGTGTTAGGTCGGTCTCCATACTACGTCAGGCGTCGTGGAACAGGAGTGTGCAGTGGCTGCAGCAGACGGAGGTAGTGTAAAATGGGAGACCTCTCAGAGTTTCAAAGAGGGCAAATTGTTGGTGCGCGGTTATGTGGAGTGAGTGTGACGGCAGTGGCTAGTGTGTTAGGTGTGTCGCCAGGGACAGTGTCGAAGGTGATGACGGCCTACACAACACACGGGAAAACCACATCGGGGAAGCGGAACAGTGGGCGGAAGAAAAGCATCAGTGACAGGGCACGCCGGGTATTAAAGCGCATTGTCACGCGGAACCGTCGTGCCACTGCGGCGCAAGTGACGGAGGAACTCAATCAGCACCTCCCCCAACCTGTTTCGACAATCACAGTCCGCCGCGAATTACATGACATGAACTTACGGGGTCGTGTTGCACGGGCCAAACCTCTCATCAGGGACCAGAACGCTTTAGCACGCCGCAAATGGTGCCGCGACCATGCAACTTGGACCGTTGACGACTGGAAACGTGTGGTATGGTCGGATGAGTCACCATTCACCCTATTCCAAACCACGGGCCGTGTTTATGTGTGGAGAACGCCCAAAGAAGCGTATGATCTGCAGTGTCTCCGCCCAACTGTGAAACATGGCGGCGGCACGGTGATGCTGTGGGCCGCAATATCATGGTTTTCATTGGGTCCTGTGGTCACACTTCGCGGACGCATCACTGCCAACGATTATGTCGCAATTTTAGGAAACCACTTGCATCCTATGGTCCGGATGTTGTTCCCGGACAATGACGCCATATTCCAGGATGATAATGCACCCATTCACACAGCTGGAGTTGTTGCAGCGTGGTTTGAGGAACATCGGGATGAAGTTCAACACCTCCCCTGGCCCGCCCAATCCCCAGATCTCAACATAATTGAACATCTGTGGTCCATCTTGGAAACACGACTCCGGCGACGATTTCCACCTCCATCCTCTCTCACAGAACTGGCCGATGCCCTGCACGAGGAATGGTGTAATATTCCACTCGCTACCATTCACGACCTCTGTGCCTCCATCCCACGTCGCATCAAGGCTGTTCTGAAGGCGAAAGGTGGCCCGACACCATATTGATCTGGTAAGTTGCACTTTCGTTCAGGTGTTTCCATTATTCTGATAAGCATCTGTACATAACAGTGTCCTGAACACATACATAACATGTGTTACGGATTTCAAAAACACTGACCCACAGTTGTCTATAGTAAAAGACTTCTTGCACAGGTAGTTGAGGCAATGGTAAATTCTGCATGAAGTCAAAGCATAGAGCTGCCACATGCGGTTTTTCTTCACACAGTTGTGCAACGTGTCGTAGCTTGTTATAAAATTTCTGCGCACGTCGTTTATGCACAATTAGTTGAGCTGCAGCGACCCTTTTTGCAGCATCATTTAAAGTCTTCTCCTTAATTCTCGCTCCTAAATGCTCACACTCCGAACACACGTCCACTTGAGGCCTTCCAAATTTTAGATCGAAATTGTCATTAAAATACTTCAAATAATACTCATATTTAATAGTATTTTTCAAATTAGGATGTTTTTCGACAAACAAGTTATGCATAGACTTAACATTCAAACCACTATGTAAATATTTCACGGTTTTAGACGAGTAGTGCGAAGTTTTCATTGGAAAGGTCTCAATGTGTTCTTTGATTTTGACTAGATACTCGTCTTTAATGACATGAGGTCTATTATTGTGTTTTCCACGGGCATAGATCGGAGATTTGCCCGATAAAAGAATGGTAGTCAAACGTTGAACCTGGATATGAGAAACATGGTCACTTCATTTCATTGCAAAATAAGAAAAATTACTCACTCTAGGTTTCGTGTTCTCTTCAGATCTTGGTCGTCGTCGTTTCACAGGTTTACTCTCGATTAAGCCGATTAGAAATGTATTTTTTTCATTTTTCGATTGTCCTGCATACAACCTATTAATGATTATACTTTTTTCGTCATCAGGAAACTGTTTTATGCAAAGATGTTTTTTGATACAAGAACAATCTGGCCAGAACATGTTTACCTTTTATGTTGACGTGAGCAGCACCTTCAAGACGGGCTTTCTTCATCTGTTGTTTCTTCCGTAAGTTAGGATCAACTTTGCGTTTCTGTCCCCTCTTTTTTGGAACAGATGTCCCACTGTCTCTCGACGAATCACTGCTCATATCACTCATTGTTCATAACTTACACTTTCAAACCATGAAAAATGTATTAAACACCACGCAATAACATGCCTCACTCACAGGAGAAACGATAACGGACTGGGCAAATGGAGGAATAAGCATCAACACATAGCTAGGCTGCGCTCCTAGCGCCATCTGGAAGTCGGATTGTACGTGAGCGGAACAACAGTACTAATCCAGAACAAATATTGTTTTTCCACTCATTCAACGCCATGCCTATCTGCTATAACGTGTGAGGTCTAGAAAATTGTACTGTTCTTCATTACAACGTGTAGTTCTACGTTTTTAGTGTTACGTTTTGCAGTTATATCAAAATAGCTGATTTTGGACTAGTATTGTTTTTCCACTCACCGATTCAACTGTTTTATTTCCCACGTTAGTTCCTCAAAATATTGGCCGAAAAACTGATGGGATTTCAGATTTGGGATCGGTTTTCTCGAACACGAAGCGTTTCTCGACGCATGCTTACAAATACCTTTTTGCTCACTGTCCTGAAAGCTTTCTACCTTGAAATTTGAATT